>APFE030887560.1:189670-220528 GCA_000404065.3 Pinus taeda | reverse complement strand
AAATGACTCATTAGACACTGACATGATAATGACAACCCTATGAATGATGATAGACTCAGCTAAATGATGACATAGACCACCATTTGGACAACTTTAGAAGGAGTGAAAGCAAAACCTAGACCTAATGCCTAGTGACCAAATTTTGCTTGAAAACTCACTGAAATGACAAAATTTGACCTTGACACTTCAAAATCACTTTGTAAGAGCACATTTGATCACTGGAGGAAGGCTGTAAAGACTGACACTAACACCTTCTACCATATATTTACCATGAAGTATTTGAAGGCCCTTCTCTCCACTATGTCCAAGCCTTTGATGCCATAACATGGTCTTTTCTCTAGAGACCACTAGATTTTCTGCTCCACTCTCAGGAACCACCGAACTGTTGCACCCATCAACAACAGTGCTACCTTGTAACTTGTACAAAGTTCCAATCCGAACTCCCCGTAGCAATACCAGTGCCCCCAAACCATCTTGCAGGTATCCTTCTCGAACATTGTTTTTACACCTGCATCATCAAGCTTGCTTACCAAAATGAGATTTTTGACCAATGCAGGAATATGTAGAATACTTGGAAGTGTTCTAATCCTTCCACCTTGTAAATTCAACTTAACTTTTCCACGACCAATGATTTTCGCCTTCCTGTCATCCCCCAAGAATACATCACCACCGTCATATTTCTCATACTTGCATAACCATTCTCTATGGGGAGTGAAGTGAAAGGATGCACCTAAGTTAATCAACCATGCCTCATGATCTACATGTGTACTTGAAGAAGCCAAGTATGCATCCTCACCTTCATCTGAGGTGGTTTTCGCCTCTCCAAAAGGCGCATTCTCAGATCCATTTCCTTTGGGAGGAGCTTTAGATTTACAGTCCCTTTTGTAGTGCCCTTCCTTTCCACATTTCCAGCACGCATTTATAGGTTTTCTTGGAGATTTAGATCTCCCACTTGATGACTTGTTTTTGTTTCTGTTCTGGGACCGTCCTCGTACAAACAAGGCATCACCATTCTGGCTCTCCATATTTTTCCATCTCATCTCCTCCATCAGTCAGGATGAGACTATTTCATCAAACTGGAAGGCAGTTGCATTGCTACCTATTGCAATAACGAGACTATCCCACAAATCTAGTAGGGAACACAACAAACTAGCGCACTTATCTTCATCTAAAATTTTAATATCAATAGATAATAACTCACTTACCACTGTATTAAATGCGTTCAGATGCTCTGTCACCGAATATCCATCTTTCATCCTCATGTTATACAACTTTTTTCATAGGAACAGTTTATTCACTAGAGACTTAGATCGATATGAAGTCCCTAACTTGTCCCACAAAGCCTTAGCCATAGCTTCCCCTGATACATTCAGCAATACTGAATCTGAGACACACAATCGTATTGTGCTCTTTGCCTTCTGATCCAACTTCTTCCATTCTTCATCAGACACTCTTGTTGGTTTAGTACCTAGATCTATCGTGATCCACTGATCTTTATCTACCAACAGATCCTCCATTTTGAGTTTCCATAACTCAAAACTTTGACCATTAAATTTCTCGATCTCTATCTTTCCACTGCTAGCCATCTTCTTTCACCACTAGAATCGGTCCCGCAGATCTCCTACTAAACAGGGTCTACCACAGGCCCAAGTGAAACCCCTCAGCAAACAAAAGCGTCCCCTTGAAGCCAAAACAACTCTGATACCAAATGTAGGTTTTAACCCCGTCCAGAAATTACCTGCATACGAATTCTAAAACACAAAATAAACAATAGCGAGAGCATAACACATAAAACAAATATACATAGGGATTTCCCCTTGATCCCAAAACCGAGACTACTGGATTGATTTTTCATTATGTTCCTTTCAATGTTACAATACATATATATACATGCTAAAGCATCCAATACCATGGACCAAAAACCATTGCGCCCAAAACCATGTGCAAAAACCATGCACAAAACCATAGGTAGGTCTACCCACCCAATATAGGTTCCAAAAAAAAATTCCCTAGCACGCTGCCCCGAACCTTGTAGAGGGGGCTAACCCCCTGTGACCCCACACTGCGCAATCAATGCAACAAAGGGGGGGCTCCGCCCCCCTCTAACCCAACGGTTAACTAGGGGAGTTAGTTGTGGAAAGAATATAACACAACCCACACATTCTCCCACTTGTTGTTTTCTTTTCACAGGGGGCCACAAGAGAGCTTAGTCATATATCCAGCCCTGCAACGCCCATTGTTTCTCTACACCAAGAGAACTTATCATAGCTCATAGATTTTTTCAATGCATCTACAGTATTCTTCAAAGTGTCCACCTTTACCCGCAACACCTTTTTGTCTTCTTTCATATCCCTCACAAATTGATACTGAACATCAATGTGTGTTGTCTTTGAATGATAAGTAGGGTTCTTTGCCAAGAAAATTGCACTTTGGTTATCACAGTCTATCCTTATAGCTCCCTGTACTAATCCCATACTTGAACACAATATCTGCAACCAAACTACTTCCTTGCTTGCATGAGTGGCTGCCATGTATTCTACCTCTGTAGTTGACAATGCCACCACAGATTGTTTCTTACTCATCCAACTGACTGTACCTCCAAATAGGTTAAACAAATACCCACTTATAGATCTTCTCTAATCTAGATCTCCAACCCAGTATGCATCAACAAAGCCACGAATATCCAACACTCTGTCCAATCCTGGTTTTCCTCGGTAGCACAAACCATAATCACTAGTGCCACGCAAATACCTGAAAACCCACTTCACTACTGTCCAGTGCTCCTTCCATGGTTTTGACATAAACCTGCTCAATACTCCCACTGCATGGGCAATGTCTGGTCTAGTACAGACCATTGCATACATTAGGCTACCGATTGCACTTGCATATGGAACACATGACATGTCCTCTTCCTCTTCTTGTGTCTTGGGTCACTGTTCAGCATATAACTTCACACCTACAGGAATAGGAACCTTCACCGGTTTACTATCCTGCATATTAAACCTTTACAGCATTGTCTCGACATACTTCCTCTGGTTTAACCAGAGCTTCCTCTCTGCCCGATCTCTTTTAATTTCCATGCCCAAAATATAGTTTGCAAAATCAAGATCTTTCATGTTGAATTTGGAGGACAATTGGGTCTTCAAATCCTAGATAATTTCTTTGTCATTTCCAACCAGCAACATATCATCCACATACAAGACCAGATAAATAACACGGTCACCAATTAATTTAAAATACACACAGTGATATGCTTTTCTTTTGGTGAAGCCAAGTCCTCATATAAATGTATCAAATTTTTGATACCACATCCTTGGTGACTATTTTAACCCATACAAAGAGTTCTTTAACTTGCATACGAGTTATTTCTTACCCTTCACCACGAAGCTTTCAGGTTGCTTCATTTAGATCTCTTATTCCAGATCCCCGTGAAGAAATGTTGTCTTCACATCCATCTGTTCTATCTCAAAATCAAAAGTTGCAGCAATAGATAAAAGTAATCTAATAGAATCTACCTTAGCAACAGGAGAAAAAATATCACCAAAATCAATTCCCGACATCTAGGAATAACCTTCCACTACCAACCAAGCTTTGTATTTCTCCACCTTTCCTTCTGCATTTGTCTTCTTCTTGAACACCCATTTGCTTCCAATGGGTTTCCTTCCAGCCGACATTTCCACCATATCCCAAGCCTCGTTTTTGTGCAAAGATTCAATTTCATCAACCATGGCCGCTTTCCAGATTTTGCCATCCTATGAATCCACTGCTTCCTTCACAGTTCTGGGATCATCATCAGTAATAGATAAAGCAAAATTTGACAGAAAGCAGATGGACTATACCTTTCTGGCTACCTTCTTTCTTGAACTGATCTTCTCACAACCGGAGTTTGTGACTCTTCATCTTCTAATTCCTTTTCTGTTGTAGAGTTTGATTCTTCCTCCTTAAGCTCAAACTCTATCGTCTTAGGTTCCTTTGATTGGACTTCATGTTTAATAACATCTTTCGCCTCTTTGAACCACACATCTCGAATGTACACAACCTTCCTTGTTACTGGGTTCCAAAGCTTATAACCCTTTAAACCATCCTTATACCCAATAAAGATGCACTTTTTCAAATTTACTATCCAACTTTGTTCTTTACTCATTTGGAACATGTACATATGCATCACATCCAAATACCCTCAACTGTGAAAGAGAGGATTTCTTACCAGTCCATACCTCTTGTGGAGTCTTATCCTCCAACGCTGATGAAGGTGATTTGTTGACCAGGTAACATGTTGTCTCCATTGCCTCTGCCCAAAATTCATGTCCTAACCCAGCACCACTAATCATGCTTCTTGCCCTTTCCATCAACGTCTTGTTCATTCTTTCTGCAACTCCATTTTGCTTAGGTGTGTATGGAGTAGTCTTCTGTCATTTTATACCATGATTCTTACATAATTCTACAAATTCCTTGTTACAAAACTCTCCACTGTTATCTGTCCTCAGCACCTTTATTTTCATCTCTCTCTGGTTTCCACCAGAGCCTTAAATTCTTTAAACCTATCAAAGACTTCAAATTTCTTCTTGAGGAAATATATCCATGTATTCCTTGAGAAGTCATTTATTATTTGTTTTGCCCTCTTACCACCAAAGGGGAAACTCACCTGATTTTGCTTTCCATATACACAATTTTCATAGAAATCAAAATCGAGAGAGCTATTAGTAATATCTTCTACCATACCTTTACCATGAAGTATTAGAAGGCCCTTCTCTCCAATATGTCCAAGCCTTTGATTCCATAACATGGTCTTTTTCTCGAGAGACCACTATATTTTCTGCTCCACTTTCAAGAACCACCGAACTGTTGCACCCATCAACAACAGTGCTACCTTGCAACTTGTACAGAGTTCTAATCCGAAATACCAGTGCCCTCGAACCATCTTGTAGGTATCCTTCTCGAACACTGTTTTTACACCTGCATATGCAGAATACCCGGAAGAGTTCTAATCCTTCCACCTTGCAAATTCAACTTAACTTTTATACGACCAATGATTTTAGCCTTCCTGTCATCCCCCAAGAAGACATCACCACCGTCATATTTCTCAGACTCACAGAACCACTCTCTATGGGGAGTGAAGTTAAAGGATGCACCTGAGCTAATCAACCATGCCTCATGATCTACATGTGTACTTAAAGAAGCCAAGTACACATCCCCACCTTCATCTGAGGTGGTTTTTGCCTCTCTAAAAGGCACATCATCAAATCCCTTTCCTTTGTGAGGCGCTTTAGATTTATAGTCTCTTTTGTAGTGCCCTTCCTTTCCACATTTCCAGCATGCATTTACAGGTTTTCTCGGAGATTCAGATCTCCCACTTGATGACTTATTTTTGCTTCTGTTATGGGGTCGTCCTCATACAAACAAGGCATCACCATTCTAGATCTCTATATTTTTTTGTCTCATCTCCTTCGTCAGTCAGGATGAGACTATTTCATCAAACTGCGAGGCAGTTGCATTGCTTCCTATTGCAATAACCAGATTATCCCACAAATCTGGTAGGGAACACAACAAACTGATGCACTTATATTCACCTGAAGTTTTAATAGCAACAGATAATAATTGACTTACCACAGTATTAAATGCGTTCAGATGGTTTGTCACCGAATCTCCATCTTTCATCCTCATGTTATACAACTTTTTCCATAGGAACAATGTATTCACCAGAGACTTAGATCGGTACAAAGTCCCTAACTTGTCCTACAAAGCCTTAGCCATAGCTTCCCCTGATACATTCAACAATATTGAAATGAGACACACAATCGTATTATGCTCTTTGCCTTCCGATCCAACTCCTTCCATTCTTCATCGGACACTCTCGTTGGTTTAGTACCCTAATCTACTGTGATCCATTGATCTTTATCTACCAACAAATCCTCCATTTTGAGTTTCCATAAATCAAAACTCTGACCATTACATTTTTCGATCTCTATCTTTCTACTGCTCGCCATCTTCTTTCACCACCAGAATTGGTCCCGCAAATTTCCCACTGAACAAGGTCAACCACAAGTCCAAGCGAAACCCCTCAGCAACAAAGGCGTCCACTTGAAGCCAAAATAGCTTTGATACCAAATGTAGGTTTTAACCCCATCTAGAAATTACCTGCATACGAATTCTAAAACACAAAAAATAAACAATAGCAAGAGCATAACATATAAAACAAATAGACACAGAGATTTTCCCCTGGATCCCAAAATCGAGACTACTAGATTGATTTTTCATTATGTTCTTTTCAATGTTACGATACATATATACACATGCCGAAGCATCCAATACCATGGACCGAAAACCATTGTGCCCAAAACCATGTGCGAAAACCATACACAAAACCATAGGTAGGTCCGCTCACCTAATGTAGGGTCCAAAAAAAAATTCCCCGGGGCATTGCCCCAAACCCCATAAAGGGGGGCGATTAACGCCCTGTGACCCCCCGCTACGCAATCGACGCAACGAAGGTGGGGCTCCGCCCACTTTTTAACCCCTAGTTAACTAGGTGAGCTAATCGTGGAAAGAATATAACACAACCCAACACTGATCTCAAATCAATCTTTGAGAACACTGTTACTCCCTTGAGTTGATCAAACAAGTCGTCAATCCTCGACAATGGGTACCTACTCTTGATCGTCACCTTGTTCAGCTGCTTATAATCAATGCATAACCTGAGAGTGCCATCCTTCTTCTTTACTAACAATACTAGTGCACCCCAAGGCAATATACTTGGTCTAATGTACCTCTTGTCAAACATTTATTTCAATTGCAACTTCAACTATACTAACTCTGGTGTGCTCATTCTGTAAGGTGCCTTTGATGTTGGTGTTGCTCTTAGTACCAACTAAATAGAAAAGTCTACTTCCCTATGAGGAGGCAACTCTAGAACCTTTGTTGGAAACACATCCTGAAATTGTTGTAATACATGGTACCTCTTGAATATTTTTGCATCCTTACCCTTATCACTGGAAATATGAACTGCAAACATCACACACCCTTCCCTGCGACTATGCTTAGCTTGCATAGTTATGACCATCCTCACTGATGTAGTCTTCTTCTTTCTCTACAAGATTCTCTTTTCCCCATTATCATCTAGACACTCAATGGCCTTGTCATAGAAATCTACTTTGGTCCCATGAAGGTACAACCAATCCATAACCAAAAGCATACTATATGATCCCAGTGGCAGTACATTCAGATGTGTTTTTGTAGGCATGTGATTCAACTTGAATGCACAATCTCTTAACCAATGATGAACTCTCTTCTTAGTACCTGTAGCCAATTGCACCAACCAAGACTCTGCATGCACTTATTTTCTAAAGCCACACTTATCCACTAGGTCTGGATTAACATATATAATTAGATTCAGGGTCAATCAAAATAGAAACAAATTGACCACAAAACTTATCTTCCATCTCAAATGGATGCTTGGTGATTTGCCTACTTATTGTCTACAACTGCATAGATCTGAGGGATACTGTGGCCCACGTCTCCAACCGTCTGTGCCTCTTGAGCATTGTAGATTTGAGTCCTTCCATAATAATATAATGGGCAATCCTTCTTGCGATGGTATTTACCACATATCTAACACTACAACAGTACTTTATCATCACCTCTGTTCTGCTGCTCTCCAGGCTGCAACCCATGTCCCTTCTCAACTGCGTACTTCTCATAAAGAACCACATTTTCCTTCTCACTTGCATCTTGAGGTCTTCCTCGCTTTGGTGGCCATTTCCCTTTAAATTTATCATTTCCCTTTAAGTCACGTTTAGGCTCAGCTTTGCGTTTTGACTACTCGTAAAAATGCTTCAGCTTCCTGATGGCCTCCTCCAACGATCTAGGATCATCAAACTCAATCCAGTGTCTATATGTTGCTGGAAATCCACCCATGAATATTTGAATCTTAGCCTTCTCACCCATGAGGAAAGGAACATATCTCAACAACTCCATGAACCTAATAGTGTACTCATAATATGTCATAAAACCCATCTACAACTCATAAAACTCCTTAGCTCTATCATCGTAGTACCTCTCCGACAGTTATTTATTCTTAAAGAGTCTCTCAAACTCATTCCAAGTAACCTCTTCTTCCTGAATGCCTTTGACATTCTTCACATCTTCCCATCATATATATGCTTTCCCTTTGAGAATGAAGGTGGTTACCTTGGCGTTCATGTTCTCTAAATAATTGTGCAATCTAAAGAATTTATTCATCCCAAGCAACCATGCCTCTACATATTCTGACTTCTCCATCTCTCCATTAAATGTAGGAAGCTTGACTTTCTTGAACTCCTCAAGCAAGTACTCACTCCTATAAGGATGATGACGATGATGACTATAATGATGTCTCTTAGATGAGGAAATAGAATGATGCCCATACATACTAGTCTTCTTGTTAGGTGTATTCAGTGATCTACCACCTCTGACTATGTCCCCTCTATTCGACCTGTATCTTGACCAAGACCTACTACCATAGGCTACATTAGTTTTCTCTTCTTGCTCTTGACAGATCCTCAACTGTCCCTATCTTTGAAACTATGACAAGCTTTGAAGAATCGTTGCATTGACTTTTACCTACTTTTCCTGAGCCATAAACAACCTGTCATTGTCTGCTTTGCAACTTCTTATCTATGCCCTTAAATTCCTCAGTGTATTTGTTGTACGGGGAAAATACTCTTCTCCTTGTTGCCCAACTAATATTTAGGGAGAGTCACGAGAGTTGTAGGCTACCATTTTGCTCGTCATATTTGATTCTCTTCTTCTTACAAATATTATGGGTTAGACAAACCAAATAGATACCAAAATCAAATCCATACCTTAATGACGTTCAGCGGAGTCAACATTAGCCTATACATGAATAATCATAATCATATCAATATAACAACATCATGCATGACCATACCAATTGTATACCATGACCCATGCATGACAACCATAACCTTGAAAACATCAAACTTTCCTGTAAATAGAGCGCAAACCGCTCTGATACCACTCTGTAACATCACATCCTCTCATATCTACCCACTTTAACCAGCTTGCCCAAGGTAGACACGAGCGAAGGGGCTACTATGATAAGACTCAACCTCCTATATGCCGACAACTTAAGACCTTACTGACTTCACTCAGGTGCTACAAGACGTACAGGAGTAACTTAACCCCTCTCAATGTCCATCCCTTGAGTTTTCTTTCTTTTTCATTGACCTAAAGCCTCAGTTTCTCCCTTGCTAAGGCATCCAAGCAGCTGAAACCCTCCAATCGCTCCCACAAGCCTGCTTCCCAGCAATTAGGGACTTTTTCAGTCTGTTATATGCCAGCAACCCTGAATTCAAAGCCACTTTTTCAGGGCTAGGACTCAGGCCTCTGCCCAAAACTCAGTGAAACTTCCAAAAATGATAAATAACACAGAGACAAAGGTTCTAAACTAGGACTTGACTTGACCTCTCCCAACCAGGATTGACATTCCATCAAACACATGGTAAACATGCAACCTACAGGTCATGAATGCATATCTGAGCATAGAGATCTAAAGCTTATACAAGGTTTGACAAGAAGGATCAATGCCTTCTCACAATAGCTATCATAACACCATTTAGGTCATGAATTCATTAGCTAGGCATTCATAAGATAAGAGCCATACTTAAATATGTCAAATAACCATGCTTATAACCAACATATAACCAGATAAACAACAATGATAGAACAACCCTCAAAGCCACATAAATACAAGTGAATTTACTCATCAAATGCAAGAGAAACTTAGCTCTTATTAACCATATGCAAAAGACAACCAATTCAGGGACTTCCATGTACCACTCGACCATAGATTGAGCTTAACCAAATCTTCCTTTCAACCAATCACCCTTGTGCCATATTCCAAGCATGAATGTGGGATCTCATGGAGTAAACCAATCCATAAACAACCAAGGGAATACAGAGGCTAAACCACCACCACCCTCACCATACTGTGATCTCACCTAAACCGGTCCTGAGATCACAAAACCAAACCAAGCTTGGATTCCTCAGAATTCCTCCACCATCCCTTGAGGAATTTTCCTGTCTCCACCCACCTGTTGAGGGCTTCCCAAGAAAACCATCTCCACCCCTGTTACGCAGTAATTTGTCACCGTTGGTCACCATCCCTGTTACCCTTGCTTTCGCACATTGGAGGACGCATTTATGGACCTGTGACCAGTGACACGACTTAAAAACACTTGCATTGGATTCTCCTGAGTATGAACTTCAAACTCCCTGAAGACACCTTTTGCAGATTAGCCTTAAAAAGTGCCCTTTTTCCATTAGCGCGGGTCCACAGTGTCTTACCCGCGCCAATGACTCAGTTCCTCAAAAGAGGGCGCGCCCACGGACGCTCTATCATAGAACAAAGCCCGCGCCACCTAAATTTGGTCATGATTTTTAGCCAGCACGCACTCATATGTTTTTTCCTCTTTGCTCATGAAGTTATCTGAGGGAAAAATCTCATGGAAGTGGTCGAGTGTCATCTTTTTATCCATGACAACCAAGTTCAGTGGCTATTCTGGGATAATGCTAAATCTTCAATAGGTGTCCTGATACAATGCATACTCCTTCCTCCTCCATCTATAAATGACTGTCAACCCTGCAATTAAACCAAATAGTATTTGCTAGAGCTATTGTGAGTGCCAAGATTATGCTGGAGTGATAGTGAGAATTGAGAATTATAGAGGGGTTATGCTGCCAAAATATTGAGAGAGAAGAGGTCACTTTGCAAGGCGTATTTAGCTGCTTGCCTAGTCAGAGGAGGTTCAACGTCAGAACCCTTTGGTTGTAATCTTTCTCTGTTTTTACTGATTAATGAACGACTATCATTATGGTTCCACTCATGTGTCTTTCAATGGTATTTGAGTTATATCTTTTTCTGACCGATATATAATTGCATATACTGGATTTTACGCTTGTGTTTGTATCGTTCTTTGCATGTGCAGGTGTCCGTTCACGAAGAGCGTGAGGATTGTGACCGGCCAAAGCAAAGGAGCGGGAGCGGCGTTTCTTCTACAACTACTAGCGTTGGATTCCAGGTAGATCATCATGATCGATCTCTGATTTATGCAATTAGGAACCTGCATGTAGCATGGTGTGATTGTTGCTAGACCCGTGTTGGGCTAGTGGGATCGCCTCTGTCCGCAGAGGGGATTTACCAGTTCAACAACCCCCAACCCTTGCGATTTTCCTGCTACCACCATACCCGAATCCAAAACCTTCTAGCAACCCAAAGCTCAAAACAAAAGAATAAATCCCATCACACCATGGCTATGTGGAAATGGCAAGGCAAGGTAGAAACCACTGTCAAAACCCGACAAAATCCATGCCACCAACAACAAATAAACCAAATATACACATGCATATACCATGCATGTCAAAACCAACTAGGAAATCATACATGCAACCTGTTACCTACAAGTATTCTTGTTGAAGTTGCCTACTCCAACCTTTCCTTGCTTGATCATTTCTTTCCTTCACTTTCCTTGTCCTTCCTTTGCTTTCCTTGTCCTTTCTTTGCTTGATTTCTTTCCTTCTCCTATTGGTGCTCTTCTCCTCTATGAGACTAATTCTGAAACTCAACTGACAAAAGGCTACAAACTGATGCTTTGAATCCTTTTTATCATTCATGCCTCTAATTTCTTCATTTTTCCTTAGTTTTCATTCAATTTCCTCCTCACATGAAACCTGTGACTTTCTACCTCCCTTTTCTCCCAATTTCCTTTATTTTCATAAATAAAGTGCTAAAAATACGTTTTTACATTTTCATTGCCTTTACCAATTTCCTCTTAGCCATAAACACAACAAGTGATGCCCACTAGGACATTTTTCCCAACATTCGGCTTGGAATAAGTGTCCCATGACCTTGGTCTTATTTTGCCTTTACTAACTTTATTACATGAACTTTTAACGCGGGGCTATTACACTTGCATTTTGTTTTTCGTTCATGTAAAGAAGCGTCATGTGTGAACGTGTTTTATGGCTTCTTTGTGTGTGGTTGAGTTGAAAAGAGTCTTGTAACATTACAACATTTGGCTAACCTTTGATCCTCCTTCTTTGTTTTGGTTACATCTTTTGGTCAATGATGTTATGACAGAAAATATGATCTGTCCGTAAGGAGAGTTTTTTGTTGAACCATGATACCTGTGTCTATTCTGGAAACCTTATGCCCACACTCAATTCTTTATGTTTCGATGTTTTCACACTTATCCAATCAATAAAGGAGGAAAAGGGGAAAAATCTAAATGAGCAAACTTAAATCATAGGTATCTATATGCTTCTCTAAAGGTGATAGCAAGGTCACCCTGCTTAACCCAGAATCTTTACTCCATGTGCATATAAAAATGATCTCAGCATTTGCCCAAATCAAAATCTCAACAGTTAGCAAATTCACACAATACCATTATCATGCGGAAGCCCTTCAACATAAATCTCATAAACTCACCCATCACTTTCCATTTGAATTATTTCAATGCCTGTGTTATCAAAACGCTGTCCATTCTCCAGCTCAAGCTCTGACTTTAACATTTTCATCAAACCTCAACGCTAACCCATACAGTCACTTACCTTCCTCACAGGAATTTAATTGCACCACTCATCCAAAGCTTCCATGTTTCTGAAGAGACTGCGCCTATATCTCTTTGCTTACCTAGCTTCTTCATCCATCCGAACTCCTGCAACGAATGTCCAACTCAGCTTTTACCGTTGCCAATACATCGACTTTCAGTGTCGCTGGTTAACACTTCTCAATCTACTCTATCGAATTCAGATTTATTACATCAACCAACAATCTTTTATCAATCCTACAAACGCTGTATGTCATGTACTCCATTTCCAGACTTTGTCCATCCATCGATATTCAGCTGTAGCAATCAGGCAAACATAGAAAAAAAACCCTGATTTCTGAACACAATAGAACTGGGTTTTCATAACTTCTGAATCGATTTAACTCACCTCTGTCAAGTACGATTATTCTTACCAACACTGGAAATGTCATTCCATCTGCATTTCAGAGCAGTTCTACTCTGCAAGACAATTCATGAAAACACCCACAGATTTATGCAATTTCCTATTATTTCAATTCACGATTTATGGGCATATCAGAGCTGAGCTTCAGCAAACTTCTGAATCGAATTCAACAGATTCAAATTACCTCTGGCAATACTCTGCGTCCTTCATTAAAACATTCAATCGGTTCCTTCATGTGAATCTGGAACCCAACAATTAATTTCGTTTTATTTGAATTCCAAATAAAATAACCAGTGTTTGAAACAACGCCTTACGTTTTCTACATCTCAGCTGAAACACAAGTCGACTTTTGAAAACTCGTCTCTGCACATCTGCATTAAACAATTACTGTTTCATCGATTTAGGATAGACAGAATCCTGACAAATTCTATGTCTGCGTTCAACAATCTTTGACAATCCGACCGCTTGAGTGTTGTTGGGTATCTTTCTAGCACAATGGCTCGCTCACCTGTAGTGGATCAACACAATTTAACTTGGATTCTATTTCAAATCTCGATTCTCCAATCGACCGATCCCAACCTACGACTTATAAACATTCAAACATATGTCATAATGAAATGCAGTCTTTAATTTCATAACGCTGGGTTTAATATCCACTATTCAGTTATGCACAAGATTAAGTTCTTGTGGCTACACGCATTCTGCAATCGATCCACTATTTGACATACCAGAATCTGCATTTACCATAAGGAGATTAACACATTCAACTATATCACCTTATTATATGAGTTTATAATTGTGATACCAGATATCTAATATCTGAAGGTCGATTTCAGTGAAGGCGCTTTCAGTTTTCAGTGTTCTCTAGAAGGTTCATTGACTAATATTGTAATTCTCGCATACAATGTTTCCACATTACAATTGATCCATGCGCCACCATTATTATTCCACAAGAATTAACACACTAATTAACCAGCAAATTGAATCCTAGCAAATTCATCATTTCAACTCTTAACACAGAAATTGACCCATACACGAATCGACCAAGTTAAGGCTCATAACTCAACCCAACACTTTCATAAAAATGAACTTACTTACAGTAACATTTTTCCGTGGTCTGATTTACAATTCATTGGCCCTTACAAACTGCCCGAAGGCTTCCAAGGAGAAACACTTGCTCACTTCTCACACTCTTCAACTATTCAAGTGTCCTTCTCCTCTCAAAAACCCCTCATATTTATACATAGATAATGCATTTAATTCACTCAAAATATCTCTCCACCTAATCCTCAACTAATCTATATTTTAGGTGTGGACTCAACAAAGTCCTATACATAGAATTCCTAATCTCTAATTTTGCTCCTAAACTATTTCTCTCATATCCTTTTATTTAACAAAAGAATATTTACAAAATCCTCACTTTTCCAAATTATCTCCTATTTTATTAAGAATAACAAATTAATTAATAAAATAATAAAAATGTCACACCCCCCTTTTATCACATATTTACAAATAAAAATGGCCTTGATGCTCCTGCATCAAAAGGAATAACCTCTTTTGCTGTCAATAAGTCAAGATCCCTCTTTTGCTCATGAAACGAATAAGTGCCTATGCACAGTGTTATATAAATAAAGGTGAAAGAATAGAAAGACTTCCTACGTAGAGAGGTGAAGCAAGTGACTCCATCAGGGTTATATTCAGGCTTGCTAGTAGTGGAGCAATGCTTATGTTCCTATAATGACTCCGCTGAGGTACTTTCTAGGTCTATTGCAACGTAGCAACACCAGAGATGAAAAACTATACTCTGAAAATCTAAAGCTCACGAACTATACTACCCTTTATTGATTTGAAACATTGAGATATTGTTGATCTTATGTTTGTGTTCAACTGAGAAGGGACAAAGGGGACTATGCTTATTCACGGGGTAAGTGGGGAAACCAAAGTGATCGACATGATGAATCAATGCTCCCTCAAGAACTAGACCTTGCACAAAAGATTTAACCTAGGTAGAGAGGTTGGAATTCTACTAGTGTGTTGCCAAGTGTTGTCGTTGCTACAACACCCTCCAAAATGTTGGCCTACACCAAATTTTAGAGCCTACTTTGATATTGTATATTGGTGTTGTAAACATTAAGACTTATTGAATGTGTTTTCTCTAAGTGTTTTGGTCTCATTTGCAAGAAAAATCAAAGTGTCGACTTTTCACATGTTAAGTGTTGCACAATGTACATAAGCTTGTTTTGGTGGTTTCAAGGGGTAACCTTTGTGTAAATGAGTTTGTCTTACCATGTAAACATGTGTCGCACTCATTTCCAAAGTTTTAAGCATTGTCGCAAAAGTGTCATCATGTTCGTTGCAAAGTGTATCTTTTGTGTCGCACTTGTCGTATGTTGTCGCATTGATGGAAGTATGTTTTTCATGTGTTGTGGATGATCTACGATGTGTCATCAAGTGTTCTAAGTGTGTGATCATAGTCAAGTCTTATCATTGTTCACATCAACTTCATCGATGCCACACTTAGTCAAATTCGAAAAACTTCTCGACCAAGCAACTTAGCGTCATCCAACCCTCCTAAACTGTGCATTGCGTAGTCTTAGCCCTCAAGCAGCAATCCTTCCTCTTGACACTGCACAATGCGCAAATTATTCCTCCCACAATTACGCAGTCTCAGTGCTCAAGCCCGACCCATGAGCTCCAAAACTGCGCAATCTTTCCCTCCAACCAAGCCTGAATTGCACATTGCGCAGTTTCAATCCTCAAGCCCATCCCTTGAGCCCCTGAATTGCATAATTCCACAATCACCTAGCCTCCTTGTCCTTCCAGCATTGCACAGTGGGCAACTTTAGTCAACAAGCCCTCATCCTAGCTCCTTGAGCTCCCCAACTGCACAATCATCATGCTCAGTCCGACCTGAAATGTGCATTGCGTAGTCTTAAGGCTCAAGCCTAACCCCTAACTACTTGATTTGCGCAATTGTGCAGTCATTTAGCCTCTTCCTTAACCTGCCACCCGGTTCCGGCTCAGTCAGTGGATCATCATGCAACATCTTATACTAGGGGTTTATCGAACTAATGTCATCTTGTCACGAGTGAATTGCATATGAAGGTACTCTATCATACTATGACAGGACGATGAAGAAGGAAATGAATATGGGGAACATGCTAGAATACACATATGTAGTTGAATATGCAAGTTGATCAATCACGAGAATGCAAAGGGACACTAATTTGTGGCCATAGCTCAAGACCTGATAACACTGAAGACCCCTCATCTCTAAGCCATATGGAGGTGGACAGAAGACCATTCTCAAAAAAACACATGGCAAGAAGAAACAAGAATGACTTGACATTGCCATGTCATCAATGTCATGTCATGAGTCATCATATGCCACATCATTTTTGTGGATTATGTAAATTCTTATTCGAAAACGTATTGTAAAGTGAAGTCCAAAGGACATGTACAGAATATGAAGAGTCATGTAAATTAAAAAAGTCGTAGGGAAGTCAAACAGTCATGAGGGTAGTCAAACAATCACAAGGGAGGTGAAATATCACCCCATTGGTTATATATACACCTTCATTGTATGAGCAAAGGACTTTTCACTTTGGCTCCTCCCACAAGACATCATAGACACACTAGTTCGTTTGGGGAGCAAGTAGTGGCATCAATGCTTCACTATTGGAGTTAGTGGTGTTCGATGTATACAAGTGTCTTGAGGACTTTTATTTAATATATGATCCTGATGGCGAGCATGTTTTGCATGCATGGATTATGAATATTCGTAAGACTGTTCTGTGAATTTTTATGATTCATGCTTGTTTTCACCTGTGCTAAAGTAGTTGAATTGTTTCTATTATTTTAGTGCTTATCATATTGAGAATGTATTGCAATGGTTGCAATGACTATTGCATCTTTTAGACTATTCTACTGGATGTTAGATGGATCTTTCTTATTCATGTGTGTATCTGCTAGGGTGGTACTATTACCTCTCCCTTAGAGACTCACTTCCTTTTCCCTTCGTAGTAGAAGAACCTTGACACACCTACAACTGAACACTTACTTGTTTTTCCAAGGCACATATACATTCATCTCTCTTGCTAACAGTTAAAGCCAAGGAAAACCTTTAAGAAAATGGTAACCAGGTCGTATTTTGGACGGGGCTCCTATCCCAAATGGTGTGAGGTCTAATTGAGATCACATATTGGGGAGAACCCCTTGAATGTTGGTGGGTCCAGCACTGTCAACACCATCTTGATTGATTCTTTGTGTACATATGTTTTTCCTTGTCCTTATTTTAATTACTTTTCCTCGGTTTTTCATGAAACTCAATGTTTCTTTCACGAAATAACAAATGGCACAAAATCATTAATCTCTTGTGTGTAATCAATCATTCAATTTATGTAGAATCAATTTTTTTAATAAGAACGGAGGAAGAGGCAGAGGCAGAGGAACTGGGAATAGAGATCAACATTTTGGTATAAGAAGGGATAGGAGACCAAGAATCTCCATCCATTTTGATGCACATTCCGAGAAACTAAGACAATGCTTAACAATGGTGTGCCTGATTTGAAAAGTCAACAGACAAATGATACATAATGACTATTTATTTACATTAAAAGGAAAGAGGAAACTTCGTCGAATGATAAGTAGGGTCCCACTTATTAGTGTCTAAAGTTTGATTTAATTTTTGCCTTTAGAAGTCTCCCTCTTTAACCCCAATCATACTGGTTAGGTAAATAATTAATTTGATATGCCAAAAACTAAAAATTATCAAAACTACTTGTGACTTATTTAAAAAGAAGGGATATATATGAAGATTGTGGAGAAAAAAGTTGTGGAGAGAGGTGTGATTTAACGAAACTAGGTTGTTCCTTTCCCTCTGATTTTATTTTTTGAAAATTAAAGAGCTGACCTTAATGGTGACAACAACTCTAATTCTAAAGGAGAGATCAATTTCGGTGGCTTCTTTTAATTATTCAACGAATTTTGAAGGTATCTTGTCTATTTTTTTAATCTTTAAATTGTTGTTTTGAAGTTATGATTTCCATTTATCAATGCTGACAGTGACCTCTTTTCAGAACACAGGCTGGCCACTCATTTTAATCGCTTGAAGGATTTTTATGTTGTCATTTATTGGGTTTCCTTGGTTATTGTATATTGATTAATACATTGTAGTAGTCTAAGTTTTGAACTGGTCAAAGGTCTTCGTAGAGACTTGCTCTTGAGATTTGACAAACTATATTAATAAAAAGTAGTTTTTGTTTTACACAATTTGTATTTTTACATACCTCTTGCATTTTCTATTGCCTTTCCACAACTTATGCTCTACAAGGATTTCAAGGTTTTGGCCTTGAACCCTAACTAGCTCGTTGTTAATTTAATTTTTTTTCTTTAATACTTGTTAGTCATTCATTTCATTGTGAATATCCTGCTCTAGATGTATATATCCATTTTTTTCTCTCTGCAATATAAATATATCCATGAAATACAATATCAAAACATTTCCACTTTACATTGTATATATCGAGCAAACGGTCTCATTATCTTGTTGTGATAATAAGAATCGAGGAGTTGTATAGTTTAGTTTGCCTCACTTGAACAAAACTATCAACAAATTATAAACTAGATTAATGAGAAGAATGAGATATAATTTATTTGTGAGTTGAGTATCACAAAAAAGAAATAAATAAATATGATGTTAGATCTTAGACTTTTCTGATCCATATTGCAAATGAGAATATCTTTCGGATTAACCACATCATTAGGATTTGCTCGATGTTTCGAACCAATTAATGTGGTTCATCCTCGTGAGAAAGGCGAAAAAAAACAATCAATCCTAAAAAATAAATAGCAAACATGTATCACGGTCCAGAGTTAGCTGTTGAGAATTAGTTATTAAATTAATTAAAATAATTTTTAATTATAAACTAGTTGTTCAGAATTAGCCAAGATATATATAATATATTATTATAAGAATTAATTAATAAAATCAATAATATTATAAAGGGTTAAATTGTATAGAACTAATTAGAAAGAAGGAATAAGAATAAGAATATTCATTAGAATAAATTTAATATTCTTATTCATATTAAAATGAATGAATTAATTAAAAATTAAAAATTAATTTAAGTATTTAGAATAAGAAATTCATTAAAACAAGATTAATATTCCTATTAAATTGAATTAAAAATAAAATAAGTTGAATTAATTAAAATATAAAATTATATTAAGAATTTATGTAATTTTTAATTAATAGTATTTTTTTTTTTATAAAGAAGGGGGAATAGAGGGGTGAAATCAAGAGGAGAGGACTAGAATCCAGATCCTACTTAATTTCCAACCACCATCCATGTTGAGATTGATTGCATGCTTCTCAATCTCAATAGCCTCTCTTAGCTTCCTATGGTGGAAGTGATCAACCCTAGCAATGACTCTCGAATCCTCAATGCAAAAATGGTGTTTGGATTTCTCCGTGTGTTAAGCTAGAGATGATGAGTGGGAACGTTTGTGCTTAATGTCTGTTGCATGCTCTTGGATTCTCTGGCTAATGAAGCAACCGATTTCTCCAATGTAGGGGATCCCACTGGAATAAGGGATCGAGTAGACCCCTTTCACGTCTTTAAGGTCTACAGGGTCCTTAACAGATCTAAGAGAATTTCTAATGGTATTAAGTGTTTTGAATGAAGCAGAAACTCTATTCTCTTTAAGAATATGGGCAATCCTGTCAATGGTCCCTTGGATAAACGGAAGCTGCACCTTAGAGGCCTAACCCTTGATTCTTTACATGCTCTTTGAAAAGCCTTGAGGCCTTGAGTTCTGCTGTAGCCATTATTTTCAAAAACTTTTAGAAGATGAGTTTTTTCCTTCTCCAAGTGATTCTCATAAGAAATTCTCAGAGCACAGGTGGCAAGAGTGCTAAGGACCCCAATTTTTGGCACTGAAAAACGATGAGAACTGGCATGAAGATATCGTTATGTGTGAGTTTTTTTGCGAAAAAATTGGTGAGAAATGGAACAATCATTCATTCTATAGAGGATGATGTCAAGGAAAGGAAGGCACCCCTTTACCTCAACCTCCATCGTGAATTTGATGGAGTCTGATTGGGAATTAAGATGGTTAAGAAACAATTCTAATTTCTTGTGACCATGGGGCCAAATGACACATGTATCATCAACAAACTTCTTTCATATTTTGGGGTGGAATTGAGTAAAGGCTAAAGCCTTAGTCTCGAAATCTTCCATGAAAAAGTTAACAACTATAGGGGAAAGAGGAGAACCCATCGCAATCCCACAAGTTTGTTCATAGAACTCGCCTTAGAAACCGAAGAAAGTAGAGGTGAGGAATAGGCCAACCAATTTGGCAGTGTAATTGTTAGTGATCTGATTTATGACATCGATGACCTCTATGATGTGATTAATATGAAAGACATTCTCATTTGAAAGTTTATGATATTTCCTTTAGTCATGTATATACAAGAATTTCAATGAAAATTTTAATAAATAATACAAAGAAACTATTTTTCTATAACTAGTATTCTTTGCTTAAGAGTTCAAGGAGGAAAGGTTCGTCAAATTAAACAATGTACATATGTTTAAATAAACTATGTTTTAATTCTAAGGATCAAGTTTATATAATTATGAATGAAATCTTGAAATGAATAACATAGTTTAACTCGTGTGCTTCCATGAATACAATTTCAATTGATTACAATAAATCAATGTGCACTGTGAGAAACCCATTATAGACTGTTGATTTACTAGATGAGACTAAAAAGTCACATGTAAAAGTTATTGATTTTTTTATATATTATTATTATTATCATTATTTTCTCTTGTAAATAGTATATATTCTTGAAACATAAGAAATGGAGAAAGAGGGAGAGTAAATGAAAAAAGATGCATAGGTTAATTATGGAGTATAGAACAAAGAGAAACAATGGTCTTTAGTATAAAGTCTAAATTAGCAGAGGGTCTTAACTTGCACGACTCGAAAATGTTAAGTGCAACTTTTGGAGTGAAAATTTGGTGGTGTTGGGTATTAGGAGGTCATTAATTATGGAAAAAAAATCTGGATGAGGAAGTATGCGCCGCTTGTGTCCCAAGAGGATCGACTTCATTTTAACTCCACCATTGCAGGTTCCAGCACATGGATTTAGGCATAGGACAACTGAGAGCTTATGAGAAAATACGCGTTCTGGGAAGTTAAACAAGGGGAATTTGACTTTGTTCTAGGAGGAGTCCTGATAATAATTGTCGTGTTTAAAGGAAAAGGGGATTTTAGTACTTTAAAAACATTTACGTCAAGTTTGGGAGCATGAAGGGTAAAATATTTTTGGAAGGTGGATTCAGTTTCTTCAATAGAGCAAGAGTTGAAAGATAGAATATACTGGCCTCCCCCACCTCAGGAATTGCCCTAGGATAACCTTCAACAAGAGCTCTTGGATTGGAAAATTATAATACCATAGGAAAATGATATCTTGCGCTGGGGTTTACAACCTAGTGGGAAGTTCATAGTAAAGGAAGTTTACACTTATCTAGGAGATCTCCCAGCTTTGGAGAGAGACACTGTTTGGAAAAAAATATGGTCTGGTATTCATTACCCAATTTTTTTTGTTTCCTTTGGTTGCTAGGGAGGCACATGCTTCTCACCTGGGATCACATTAGGAAGAGGGGTTTTGAGGGCCATCTCTCTATTTTTTATGTAACAGGGTAGAAGAAATGATTGATCGTCTATTTATTGATTGTTTATTTGCAGAGGAAGTTTGGGGTCTCCTATCTTTTATCTTTGGTATGGTTACCTAGAGTAAAGATAATTTGGAAAAATTGATTGCACAACAAAAATTTTATATGTTCAAGAACCCCATTGTACATAGAGATTGAATATTGGCTAAAGGTTTTCTTCTTTGGAATACATGGAAAGAGAAGAATGCAAGGGTTTTTAGAGATAATAAGAGGAGGGTAGACATGATTAAATAAATGGTCCTGCAAAATATCAAAGAAACCATCCTTTCCAATCCTTGGGCTACTAAAGATTCAAAGGTTAGTGACGAGGAGGCTGCGATCCTACATAAAATAGATTTGAACCAACAAATGGGATTTCTTAAGGCACAACTGACCCCAATTGTCTCTTTAGAGGTGTCTTTTTAATTTCCTCCTAAATGTTTCATTAAGTTGAATTTGATGGGGCTTCGAATGCATAGTCATGGCATAACTAGTTTTGGAGGTGTTTTCGTGACTGTAGCTCATCTCCTATTCTAATTTTTGCATAAAGTAGAGGGATTACTAGTAATAACATGGCAAAATTTTTGGCTTTAGAAGCAGACATTTGAATTGCTATTTGTGAGCAATTTGTTTTGTTACAAATTACAGGCGATTCACAAGTGGTGATAGAGTGTGTCCAAAGGCTGTTGAATGGTCAACCCCCTAGCAAATTAGTGAAGAGTTTGAGATTGGAAGGAGTAGTTGAAATAATTAATATGTTGCTCAATAAACTGGAATATATGGTTGTTCAACATTCCAGAAGGGATGATAATAAGGTTACATACTTTTTAGTGAACTGGGGTTGTAAATCTCGTGATCTTGTTCTGAATGAGAGTTGGCCCCCTTCTAACTTGGAGTTTGATTCTATTTCTCTCCAAATATTGTTAGAGGTAGATAAGAGGGACCCTTATGGGGGTGATATTCTAGACATGGGTGGATATTTGGGAGGTGTGCCATTTGTTGCAAGTGTCATGTCTGGTTAAATGTTGTGTGTTGTAGCGGCTACAACCGCCCTCCAAAATTTTGTCTATACTTCATTTTTGAGCCTCCCTTCTAAATCACAACAGCCCATCCTAGATTGTGTTTTTCACTTAGCTCTTTTTCTAACCCGCAAGTCGATCTCTTGACTTGGTCCTTTGACAGTTTCAGGCCTGCCTTAGAGAAATACGCAATTCTTGAGGGCCACTGGCCTTTCTCTTGGGAATTGCGCAGTCCTGACTACTGGCGAGCTTTGAGCTCAGGAAATGTGCAGTACTAGATGGCAACCAACCTTGAGTTGGAAAATAGCATTGACATGAGGGGCAGACCAGAGCTACTCAGCCCAGAAATTGCGTAGAACCCACTATGCTCAGAAATTGCTCAGTGCACGAGCCATAGAGTTGCCTGGTCCTTTCTAGAACTCCACAATCTCTCTAGGTAATGCATGGCAGTTTTTCCCGAAAAAAGAAGCAAAAAGAAAAAAACATACCTAAAAATAGGGATCTATTTTTAGCAACTCGAAAGGGGAACTTGAGTTATTTTGAAAACTGCCGCTAAGGGTCAGTTTTTCCTTGATTTTAGGCATGCGTGTCATAAACCCTAACTTGACCAAATCTATTTAATATACGTTGTTAGAGCTCATTTGCACATTTGATCTTGGAGATTTGGTATTCTCGAGGAGATCAAGGAACCTTCAATGCAATCATCATTGCTTTTCTAGGTGAGTTTTGCTTTTCAAGTCTTTTGCGGCTTATTTTGTCACTTTTTGTTGTTTAGATTGTGAGTGTTGTTTCACTTGTTTCTTTGAATGACTGTTGGCGTTTTAACTTGTTTAACTTGTAGAAGTGTTGTTTCAAGCTTTAGATTTCCTTTCCCAATTGTTGCATGTGTTTTCCCCTTTTTTGCACCAACAGTCATCATTGCAGATACTCTCTTCACATGCTTTGTTTTGCTTCAATTTAATCGATTCCTGCACTTGTTTCACTTGCATGAATCAACACTTGGTCAGATTTGTACTCAACATCACACCATCCTTCAAATCTGCTTGATTTTCACACTCCCCTTGGGCAGATTTAGGTCTCCTTGCCTGGATCTCACACTTCATTGCTTGCACTATGCAATCTGGGAGTTCAAGGCCTCTGCCTTGGCTTTTGAAAGTGCATAGAGCCTGTCCTGGGTTGGCTCCAACTGCGAACTACACAGTTCCAGGAGCTAGCCTCCTAGTTTGGCTATTGAGACTGCCCAACACTGAACTGCGGATTGCACAATTCCAATCATCAAAATTACCAACTGACTGTTGGGACTGCGTAATGCACAGTTCCCACAGTTAGCCAGTGAACTCTGTAAGCCAGAATTGCGCAATCCTTCCCATCATGAGCTCGACTTATTACTTGATCTTGTCTTGAATTTGTTTTGGTTTTTAAGCTGACATTTACTTGCCATGAGTGTCCTCTTTGTCCCACAAGTACAACAATTGTTGAACATCTCTCTACTAGTTACAGTTAACATGGCATCCAATAGAGTTGTATCAAAGAAAACCACCGAGAGTAGTACTGGGGAAAAAATTGAGCAGATATTAGTTGATCTACCAATTTATGCATATACTCAACTATTCATTGAGAGGGGTTCAACATTGACAAGGCAACAAATCAAAGATACTTTCGTAGAGAACTTTAGGGAAGACTTAGATGACCGACAGGTTTATCTTAGTATCCAACGGTCAGGATTATACAAGGTTGCATGTAGGTACCTCGCCTTCCCATGTGCAGACATTATCAGCTGGATTGTCTCACACACAGATGAACAGACTGTGACACTGAGCAGTGCCAGCAAGAGAGAGCTTGCCACCTTTAGGGCAGAGAACTTTTAGTAGATGTATCATTTACCCGAGACGGTGAAGCGCATGGCCTCATTTTTTACACCCATAGCTTTATGGACACTAGAGATATCGTCAAGCATTGGGTGAAAGAGTCGTCAAAGTTTAGACAAAGACCCACTCATATTTTTAAGAAAAAGTCCCTCAGGAAGGCTTATTAGTTCTTTATCACCTTTGCATGCAGAATATATGGTCAAGAGAACACAAAAACCTTTCTTAAAGGGTGGGTAGTCGTATTGGACCAGTTGGTGAGTGATGGGGAGCCATTCAACTGGTCAAATTTGTTGGCTCATCAGTTGAAGATCCATGTGACTAACATTTAGAATCCACCCAAGAATGAACAAGCAAGGTTTTACATGTTCGCATACTTACTGGATGCAATCTGTACCCAACAACAATTCCCTGGCATGAGCTGGACATGGATACCAAAAGAGACTGCCATTAAGATCTATTGCTAGTTGCTTTCTGACTATAGCTATCGAGGAGTCATGGCAAGCTTAACTGACCTTTTTATCATATCGTTGTACAAGCATATCTTTGAGCAAGATCCACCTTGCATGTCCCAAGAAGCAATGGAGGCAATAATAAACATTGCAGATTGGTATGCCTCACCAGGTGGCACCTTCATCAGAGTGTTTGGTGGAGATAAGCCTCGGCATGTTCTACCAAGGTATGCCACTGACAATATGATCATGCAAGAGGTTTCACATCACTTCTCCACAAGGTTGTCAATACGACTACATAGGAAGAAGAAAGCACCATGGCCCACTCTTCCTTTGCGGATCGGATTATATAAGATTAAGAGCTCAAGGGATGTAGATGTCGATGTTAAGGAGATAGTGAAATTCGAGTTTGACACCTATGACTTTAATCCATATGATCTCCACGGTATTTGTAAGGACCACTGTGCGAGAATGTACTTTCCATGGATCCACAGGGCATGTTATTGGCCATAGGAGGACCCTTGGAGGTACTATTACAATGTCTCCAAACTCCATGAGCCGGTTAGTATATCAACAACTTGGAAGGCTTCTCTACAAACAACAACAACAACAACAATAGGCAACAATCCAGTGAAAGACAAGGGAAAGGGGAAGGTTTTTGAGGACCCAGAGGGAGAGAAAAACTGCAAGATGAAGGCATATCCTATCTTGGAGAAGGCAAATTTGGCAGTGGAAGAAAAGAGGGAGTAGCGGATAAAGAGAGCAGAGCGAAGGAAGAGATAAAAGTAGAGGTTGCAAGAAGCAGAACTGAAGCTACAGGAGACAGAGAAGACCCTGAAGGAGGAACAAGAGTTAAGGAGGAGAGAAAGAGAGAGAAGTAGAAAGAGGAAGAGGAAGAGGAACAAAGGCAAGGCGCGATGATTGAGTAGACACCGTCCATATAGGTTGATGAGTCAAACAACTAGCAGCTAAAGAAGAGGGTGAACATGTGCAAGATCGGGAGCTTGCTCAATAAATTGAGCAACTGATTGAAGTGACAGACATGGAGTTGGAACAAGAGCCACAAAATGAAGACAATGACTTGATGCCGAGAGCACCACATGTCATCACTCAGTCTCCACCACCTCTAGTGTCAGAACCAGTCCTGAGTGAGCAAGGAGAAGTTATTCTCCCTGATGATGATCCGGTCATGGATGTGTACAATCTATCATTTGATGAGTTGCAAAAGAATATTGTACAGGCGTGAAGGAAGCACTTTTTGGATGATCACACATCACCTGCATTCATCAAGGAAAGGGTGATAGTGGCAGACACCCGGAAACATCCAACTATCCTTGTCGAAGCCAACTTGGCCTATACATGAGAAACAAGCTCAAATGTTAAGCACTTAACGACTAAGAATGAACAACTGGAAAATAACCTGTAGGTTGCCAGGCAAGAGGAAGAACAACTTTGAGCGTTAACACAGAATGCAATTTCCAGAATGCGGGAGATGAGGAAAGAGATACTTGCTGAAATATCCACACTTGAGGGTACTATGCAGAAGATCTATGACGGATTTGTCACCATGCATAAAGCAGTTGTCTGTGTGCATGGCCTACAACAACAGAGTAAAGAGTTTGTCCAAACTCTCAAGAACATACATGTTGCCATCACCCATGTACAAGAGTGGACAATGTGGTACAAAGGGGCCCCGCTTGACTTAGTTAAGAAGATGAAGCCACAGGAAAAGTTGGAGAAAGCAAAGGTTTGGATGTTTATCAACATCATACATGCCTCATATGTGCAGTTATACAATAGTTTGGATGTCATGGTGAGAAAGCAAAGGATACCATCAATCGATTCCCTCATCGATGCTAGACCCAAGAACCAAGTCCAACCAGAGATCGATGAGTACATGGAACAACTAAGACGAGAGGCCACCAGGGAAGATTTGGAGCTGAACGTACATAACATGCAGAAGTACATTGGTGGTCTTGTCAAGGTCAACACCATGCTTCACATGCTTCAAAACGAGTTGGATACAAGTTCCAAGACCATATACCCAGATGTCATGGAGGCAAGTGTCCGTTTTCGGAAAGACACCATCAAATAGTTTGCAGACACCATCATGTAGTACTAAGCTTGGCATCAATATGTGATCGAGAAGCACCTAATGGAGGTTGTCGAGTTGGTCTTTCCCCAAACATCAGAATCATAGTGTTTTGTTTTGTTAGGCTGTCTCTAACATATTTTGTCTCACATGGGTACATGTGGAAAATATACAAATATGTTATAAGTGAAATTCCAAGTGTCATTAATGGAATGTGAAAGGTCATCATGTTATGTAATTAGTTACTTGTAAAGAAGTTGAAGAGTCATGAGGGTAGTCAAAGAGTCACAAAGGGGAATGTCAAGGGTCACCCCATCCTTTGTTATAAATAGAACCTCATAACTCATAGAACAAGCTTTTGGGAGCTAAGCTTTTGGCTAGGCTTAGGCTTAGAAAAGGCTTAGGAGGATTGTGAAGAGCCTTGGTTTCTCCATAACGTAGCAAGTATACTTCTTTGGAGGAGCAGGTGTTCTTGACAGTAATGTTCCACTATTAGGGCTAGTGGTCGTCAATGGTGTATGCATGTATGGAACTTGCACTTATAATAATAATATTAGAGCCAACATGCTTTCATGCATATGTTGTTAATGTAGTTGAACTATTAGGGTTGCCGTGGCAATGTATGTTGTTTAACTTATGCATTTGCTTATGGACTACTTTGTATGCAATTTTACAAATCTTGTTGAATGTGCTTTGTTGGATTAACTCATCACTTTAATTTGTGGACTATTTTGTATCTTAGCTTGTGATGCCATTCCACTTGTGTGTTCCTTTTAAGATGTGTACCATTACAGGTTTCTAAGGGGCATGCTTCCTTTTCCCCTCCATGTGTTAGAACCTTCATGTATCACACTTGACTCTTCACAGAGCGAGACACTTGCTCTCACCCAAAGTTATCATACTTACCTCTACGCGCTACCGCAGTCAAGGCATTACACTACCACCCATTGCTGGGACTCCTACTCCAAATGGTTTGAGGTCTAGTTGGGACTTCATATTGGGGAGATACCTTGAATGTTGGCGGGTCCAACACCGTCAACGCTGTGGTAGGTGATCATTGTGGAGGTAGTGTATGTTACCTGCTGAGTCTGCGACTTTAAATAGGAATTTATGTGGAAAGGTTGGCTATGGAATGAGGTTGGTATGATTGGAGGTGAGGTCTTTTCCTCATCCCCCCCCACCCTCACGTGTTACGAGTTGGTGAGACTTTTGTTCATTCTTAGTTGCTTAGAGTGGTATGCCATTGTTTGTTGGAAGTGTGGCTGCAATCCTGTTCAGGTGTTGCTATTGAAAGTTGTCAAGCTCTTCTCTAGTCATGGTATTTAATGCCGATATGAATCTTGTAAGCTAATATTGTTCCTTTCATTGTCTGACTCATTGAAGGTCTTATATCATTTGCTTTGTCTCTCTAGTCATCTCTAGTTTTGTGGTTTCTTTGTAATTTTAGCCATGATCCTAGTTTTCTAATAGTGGTTGGAATAATGGTTATTATGTTGGAGTATTGGCTCATTGTCTTAGTTTGTTTTGGTCAATTAGCTCTTTGGTCCCTTCAGTCGTTGGTCAAATTGTGTTTTCTTTGTCCTTCGCCTCATGATGCTTGCCTTTCAATAGTGGTTGTGATAGTAATTTATGAGTTGGAGTTTTGGTTATTTACCCTACTTTGGTTTGATTTTCTTGCTCTTTGTCTAGAAAGTAAAAAGGATTTTGAGTGTTGTCATAGTCTCTTTATATTTGATTAATGCTTTGCAATGTTTACCTCTTGCTGGAGGGGTTCTATCGTGTCCCTAAGTTGTTGCGAGATTGCAAATTTACCAAAATTGTCCCCCTGCTGTATGGACTTTAGGTGATGATGTGTTAGTACTTAGGTCGGGTTTTCAGGGAGGTATATTTTGGCCCTTTTTTGGTTTTGGAGGAAGGGGTTCTTGTTTTTCTTGTTCATAGTGTTTGTTGGCAACTGCTGTCATGCCTCCTCGACAAAGGATGAGCTGTAGTAGGGTAGAGGAAGCAATGTTGACACAAAGATATGTCGTCCTTTCGCCCATGACTCAATGGCCACTTTCTTCGATGCAATTCCTTTGGAAGTTTGAAAAGAGATTTTATTGTTGGAAAGTAAAGATGTTGAGGGTTGCTCTTATAACTCAGATTCTGAGGTGATGGGGGAGGGTTTGAAATGGATTCGAGACCCTAACAAATCTTAGAAGAAACATCTTTGTTATATCTCAACTCGCTAGCCTTACACCAACAAATGACTACTTTGCTTCACCTAGTACTTTAAGATAAACAAGTTGAGACCTATAATCTATTTTCTTCCCTTGAAGATGTCAAAAGAATGCTTCACAACCTCCGATATTGTCTCGACAGTGTGGACTCCTAATTGGCTCGTGTTGAAGGTTTCTAGTTAGTGACTCTACCTATAGGGACCTTACTGATCCTCCAATTTATCATGGACAAACTCTTGTCATTGTTTCCTCTAATCAGGATTAGGGTTGGTAGAATTCAAAGTTTTTGATGTTATTTTTGGTTTTAATGGCTCATGTCTACATATAGTATGGTAGTCCACTTTTATTGACATGTTTCACAGAGTTCAAGCGTGGAAATCATGTTTTATTGTCACATGTACGAGATTGTATAAATATTTATGGTTTTGTCGATGGTGGAGAGAGTATTTAGAGTGACTCTTCATTTGGTCTCGCTGTACATGCTCTAGAAGTGGAGGATTCCCATTGTTGTCGTCAATATTATGCTTACCTGGTCTTTTGTTGGCATTTTATTTTAAGTTTTCATGACCCTTGGGATTTGGTGCTAGCATCAGGGTATACTGTGTTTCCTCTCATTTTATGGGCACTTGTAACTTGTATTTTGCCAATTGAAGCCTGTTTCAACATATGCTTTCAACTTGGCTTATTTTGGGATGGACGCGTATGTTCGCCTCTGAGAAAGTGGTCACTCTTTGATGGAAGGCATGGTTTTATGTAGAGGACACTCATGATGACTATGGATTAATTTACTAATGTTTCCCTCTATCAAAGGATACTATTTTCTAGGTTTAAAGATCTCTTTTCTTTTCATTTTCAAGGCAACTATTACTGAAGCGCATTCATTTTCAGTTTATGTGTAGTCTTTCTCCAGAACTATCTCATTTTATGAGGTGCCTAAACTCCTGATGCAAATCTTTAGTTGTTGTTGAAAGGAGACTATGTTATTGCTGTAGTAGTGTTTTTGTGGTTCTCTTATGGTCATTGGAAAAACAGATGCTTTTGGAAATATATGAACTTGATGTTTAAGCTATCAATATAAATCATATGAATATGAAGTACTTCTATTCACAATATTTTTTTTTTTTTATGGAGTTGAGAAGAATAACTTCATCTTGACCATGGATACAACTTCCAACTAATCAAAATATTTAACATGTTTATTAATTTTAAAACAATATGCAATTTATTTGGTAAGAAAACAATTGAAAGCTTAGTTATCTTTGTTCAAGCCAAGCCATGCAATAATACATTTGTCATTTTTGATGTAGAAGTACAAATAAGTGCTTAGATAATTGAGGGAACAATATATTTAATGTTAAGGCGATCTAATAATGTTTGTTGAGATAAAAAGATGAGAACTTTCACTTTTGAAAAATATAGTGTCCATATGTGTTGTCATTTATTTTGAAATATTGAATACAACATTTATCTTAAAAGTTATTGT
>APFE030887560.1:170317-188969 GCA_000404065.3 Pinus taeda | reverse complement strand
GCCGTGAGTTGTGATAAGCGCTCGAGATCAAATGCCATACGACCGTCGCGCTGCGATCGACTTCCGTGTGACGTCCCGCCGATCCGCCCGCACGGCTTCGCTCCTTCGTCGCCTCTTCATCCGGTCTGTATTTCAACCACAGAAGAGGAAAAATACCCAAAAATTCGCGCGACGACATATTTCAGAAATCGGGCATAAGACGAAGAAGAAGATCTCTCAGAAGCCCGCGAACCGATGGTCCTCGCAATTGCAAGAGCAGGCGAATAGATTGCAGGGATGTTATGCAGGCGAGCAAGCTGACCCTAGCTGAGGCAACCCACCCATCACAGGTGGTCAAGGTGTGGTTAGATCCGAACTCAGAATCCCTAGCCTTAATGCTTTCAGATTCATCATGCCTTCTGTATTCTTTGAAGTCCTCGTCTTCTACAGCAACCCAAATCCCGGCTCCCACCTCAGACGCGTGTTTTCTGCGTCTAATAAAGCCCCGGCCGGCCAACAGGCCAAAAAAAGCCGCGGGAGCCGTCGTTTTTATATCCGCAATGCCCGATCGCGCTGGATCCCGCACGGTTCTGAAGGCCTGGCTGGTGCGACAGAGCTCGGCTTCAAATCCGGGTTCGAGCTCGGGTTTTAGCCGTGCGAGTATCGAGGTGAGGGCTTCGAAAGGCTCTGAGGGTTTGGCAAAACTTGGGATTCTGGAATTGGTGCACGGATTTTCGGTGAAGATCGCGGCGTCGGTGAATGTATTGTCTCTGTACTCGCCTTCTGAAGGGAAAATATGGGTCATGGCTGCCAAGCTCAAGGACGAGCAAGGGACTTCGAAATTGAAGGGCGAGGGTCTTGAACCTAGGAATCTGGTATGTATTAGTTTGATTAAGTGCTGTGTCGTTGATTGCAATGGCCCCGTTTATTCAATTCGGCTTTCGCTTCAACATATGTTGTTGGGGCAGGACAATGGGGTCAGGGTTTGGCCTCTGCGGCCTCTGGTCAAGGGCAAGCAGAAGAAAACTGTCCATGACAGTGTTTCCATGTACGAAAGGAGCGTAGATGAAGTGTCGATGAATGGGGGCAGAGTTGGGGATTTGGATCAGAGCAATTCGCAGTTGACATCTGCGGAAATTGTGACAAAGAGCATCAAGAGCGAGACCAAAGCCACTGAATTGCAAGTGGAAGTTGTTCTGAAAAAAATGGATAGTGTCCGGGATGATACAATTTTGTCGAGTGGCCGGTGCAATGGCGGTGAAATGGCTGTTGCTGATATTTTAAAAGGCGTAGACGTTAGGAAAGCCTGCAAAAAAGAGATCAACGGTTCAGCGTCTGCAGATCGTCCAAAGAACAGTTTGGTCAGGGGACTTGATGATGGTGAAAGAGGGCCAGACGTCAAGGGGCATCCTAGAAATGGAGTGATAAGGAGTGTCAATGGAAGCGTTGTTTTAAAAAACAATGGCGAAATATGGTCAAATTCTGCAGGGGCCCGTTGCAATGGAGAAACACTTGGTGTTTTACATCAGGAGTCAATACAGCGGGGGATCTTGGCATCTGGTGGTAAAGGATCTGTAGACGCTATAGCCAATTGGGTGGATGGTATTAGGTGCAACTGCACCAATTCTAAAGTTGCGTATACAGGTTTGGTCCAAGGAACAGAGGCCTTTTCTAATATGCACAGCAATGGAACCACGGAAAGGGGAATTGAAGTCGGTAAGTCTAAGATTGCTCCTTTTGTGGGTATCGAATTGACCTCCATATTTCCTTCTTTTGCTGTCAAATATTTAATATTGTCTCAGTTCATTTCCACTCTGGAGACGAATTGAAGTTGGTTTCTCTGGAATTGTTCTGTTTATGATGATCAAATGGATCTGCAATTTTGTCCTGTATTGACCAAGGTTAAAAATTGTTCAAATCCAATTAAAATTTACTTTATCGTGATTGTTGGATGGATATAGCTCTATTAATTTATTAAATGTTTCTGTCGTGTTGCTTTGTTCTTTTTAATGTCCAAATGGAAGCTTGATGAAAATAAACCTTTGGGTAGTGCATGCTTAGAAATCGTGGAGCCACAGGGCAATCAAATGGCCCCCCTTCCGAGAAGACAATCATGCCTGGTTTGGCTCTGGTCTCAAGGGAATCTGTCTCTCCTAAAGATAGCCATTCTGGCTAAGATCTGCACAGCCACATTTGATCTAAAAAGTTGTTAGTTTTCACAATTGGAATGGATTAGTGGCAACTTTGTGAATGTTTGCTATGCACCGTCTTTTCCTTAGAATGCCCGACATTGCTTCCTGCCTGCTGGATCAGCCATTTATCCTTAAAAAAGACGCCTTTCCAACAAGGCGGGGCAACAGATAGGATATTCTATCAACATCAACCTATACTCAAAGAACTCTGCAATCCTGTAATTCCACACAATATTCTTAGCTATGGTGATTTTGTGGCAAACCATGTAAAGTATTTTTATTTAATTAGTGCATGAATTACCTGATCCCTAATCACTACTCTGTAAAATCTTTTTGTCAGATTAGTATATGATTTCCCTGATCCCTAATCACTAGACTGTTATAAAGATTCAACCAAAAGAAGAGTTACACTAGATATTTCCTGTATGTTTTGTACAATTGTTGGGCTTACCTTAAGAATTATGAAGATGCAGTCTCACAGGTATTTAAGTATCTCTCTTCGTATTTGCATCACTTAAATCCCAAAGGCAATACGACTTTACTGATTGCTTTCATATCAGGTTACAGTTCAGTGTCGGGAATAGCTGTATTGTGATTAAATAATTCTGATATGTGATGTTTTTGAGCAGGAAACCTCGTAAATAGTTCTTTGCATGAGTGTGAAGCAAAGTTGCTTGCATCAAAAAGGAGGAATGGCCAAATATGTCAAGGTAGGCCTGCCTTAGATGAGTGGTATGCTCAACAGCAGCTTTCACAGCTGTCATATATGTCACTCTCATCCTCCTCAGCGTCATCATCATTATCTGGGCCACTTGCTCCTCTTTCAGTGTCAGGTTCTGCTTCAGCTTCCTCATCTAGTAATTTTCCATCAGTTATGGGAAGCAACCAGCCCATAGAAGGGACTATTTATTCTCCCGTCTCCTCTTTGCCCACTAAGAGTAGATCCTCCTTAAAAGTGAGGGATACGTCGGGAAAGGGAAGTTCTTTTTTTGTGCCTTTCAAGGATGCAAACAGGGAAGGTGACATGTCGTCCCAACAATTAAGGAGGCCGTTAAGGGCAGTCTCCATCCATTCTTTGAGCCAAACAAAGTTTATGGTATTGGATTCAATGGGAGACATACATATTCTGAGCCTGCACAATCTGGTATCTATTGGGGATGGTCAGAAAGAACAAGATCGTGATGTTGCTGTAGATAGTTGTTTGAGACATCTGAAGTGCCCCATGAAAGTTAATATGCTTGCAGTTTTTCCGGAGGTGTCATCATTTGGTACGTGGTACTACTGTTACCCTTTCCATCAAATCTAGCAATAACATACTAGTACCATCACTTACATTCCTGATGAAATTGTTTCAGCATCGCAAAAGCTCTGGGTATCAGATGGTCGCCATTCCATTCACTTACTGTCATTTCCTGAAGTGGATGCGTCTCATTGTGAGGCTGACAAGGATCTTGCTGACAAGAAGTCCCTACAGCTGTCAGGTTTGTCTGTACAAACTCAGTGACTAAGGCGATATTGGTTCTTTTTTTTGAAGAAAATGCTTGTAGCCACAGTCTTAATATCTTAGTTAACATGCCAGTTCTGTATTTTTTATTGCATCTATGAATCGAGTTAAATTTTCATAGAGAACACATTCAGTTTTAGAGCTGACTGATGCCATTGAGTTAAATGTTTGGGATGGTGGTAAGAAAACATTTTCTCTCATTTCCAGGAATGGTTGATAAGACAATATGATTTTCAATAGGGAGAAGAAGATTGAAATGCATTTCCTCACCAATGCTAATTGGATGTTTTATTTCTTTGGAGGCCATTCAAAGTTCTCAAATGGTGCTACAGAGGCTAAAGATATTCTGTTGGAAAAGATGGCATATGTATTGACTAAGATTTGTATTTGGTGTTGTGGCAGTTGACCAAGCAATGTTTCTCAGTGAGCCTGTTTGTGCCATATCTGCAATGTCTGTAAATGCAACATTGGTATTAACACAAGGTAGGAGGCAACATTACTGATTATTGGCAGTAGGTGTAGGATAGACCCAATTATTGCAAGATTTATAGTTAGCTTTTCGTATGATATGCATTGAAGTACTAGCACCAATTAATTATTGGTTGGTCTTCTGATTTGATCTTTCTTGTTTTGCAGGAAGTATTACTGCATATTCTCTAGCTGGAAGTTGACACCTCATTATTGTTTGCAGTAAATGGTAAATATGGAGTACATTTGTTGTCTCAGTGAACTCATTTTTAATTAGTATACAATGGTGTTTTCCTTAAGTTTTAGTGATTCACTTCTTTATTGATTTATATTTTTTTGACATTGTTTCCTTTTAAAGCCAATTCAGATATATTAATGCCACATTCTGAAAAAACCTGGATATCCTTTTGGAACATATTTTAGTAGTTGAGCATGGAATTTTTATTAAATGCTTCCCCTACCAATCATCAGGACAAAGGAACATCTGGACAAGGAACTATTGTTGATTTTGTAAAGATGAGAAAAATCAATAGTAATGATAGCGATAAGCTTATGTCATAAAAAAGCTAGGAAATGATAAAAAAATCTGTTACTAACTGTGACAGATGCTCAAAGGGGGTTTGAAAGTGTTAATTTTTTATGACAATGGTATGTTCTATGCTTAGAGCAATTTTACTTCAATTTCTTTATTAGCCCAATATCAATACCCAGTGCAGCAATCACATCATCATGATAGTAAAATGTAGATAGAACATAAACAATAACAGAAGAAGACTAGCCAAGACAACAGGACACAAGATGTGGCACCAGCGAGGGACAAACCCCAATGTGGGGAAACTCTGGATCAATTTTTCTTATAATTCTTCAAAAGTTCAGCAGAGAGAGTACAATTTACAATATTCACTTGCCCAATTACAGTGAAAATTTGATTAGTCAAACAGCAGAGACAGAAAGACCTAACCAGAAAGTCAATGCTGGTCAACAGGGAAGAATTCTTCCTCCAATTCAGCACGGTCAAACCCAGTCAACTTTGGCCTCCAACAGCAAGTCCAATCATCCCAAGAACAGTTTGAAAAAGTCTAGTCAAAACTGTTCAACAAAAGTCAATGCTGCAGCAAACCCTAGCATAGTCAATGCTGGTCAAACAGAGGTCAAACTGCCTCGGATTCTGTGCCCAGAACTGCGGCCCGCTCAAACAGAAATCCTCCACCCAAAACCGCACTCAAAACAGGTCAACACATGGTCAACGCAGGTCAAATCAGCCTCTTGCAATTTTGGTCAACTCTGGTCAACAGCCGGAACAAAAAACCCTTCCCTTTCTTTGCACATGTTGAGAGCTGCCTCTGAATTTCATACCCAATCAAGGAAGGGGAGAGAAGATTGTGAGTGAGTGAAGTGTCCAAATGAGGAGGCACCTATGCAAGCGTTGAGGATTAATAGACGTCACTGTTGGGCTTTTGAGCCTACATGAGTTTGTTGGCCGACCTTGAAAATTTGCCCATAATTAAAATAAATTCGTAATTCCATTTGTACATGTGAGAATGGGATGCTTTAGTTCAATCCTACACCTTTTAGAGAGAGGAATCCAATAAAAATATGATCTGCCTCATATGAGCTGTCCAATGTGAAGTTTGGCCCGAGTTGCCAGATTTAATACTCCCTCTCAACTAGGGAGAACTTCACCTGCCAAACTGTGTGACAATCTGTACCATCCCTGCCTTTGCTTTGCTGAACCATGAAGAAAGAAGAAATGATTGAGAATGTATCATACCATTCTCTGTTGCCCTGAAGTTAGTCTCCAATAATAGATAGTGTGTCATACCACTCTTAAACGACCCGAAGTCAGTTTTTGTTGGAATTTCTAAGTCTGACACGTTAGAAACCCTTCATGCACTTTACTGATTTATTCCTACCTACTTGTTTTGTTAATTAACAAGTTATTTCCCATGTAAATACTGGAAATAAATACAAGTACATGCTCAACACATTACAGATCATCGAATGAAGGAAATAGAAACACACACACAAGTGACACCGTTGTGTTTTTGGACTAATGTCCCTAGAAAAATCCAATGCAGGAAAACCAGTGCAGCAGAATACAATCTGGGTGCCAAATCCGGCGTACCCAACATGGAACTCTCGGCAATAGTACTTATCCTTCGGAGATAGATGCTCTGGCTGAAACCCTAGATAAACACTCTGACAGCTCCTCAGCTCCAATCTGCCCCACGAAAAACCCCAGTGTCAGCCTCTTCTGCCGTCTGCGTCAGCTTTCCCGGCAGTCCCCGACAGTTTCGGCTCTTGCCCTTTGCGTTAGCTTTCCCAGTAGTTTCGGCAGTTCCCAACAATTCCAGTTGTTCCGGTAGTTCCAACTCCTACCCTTTGCGTCAGCTTTCCTGGCAGTTCCTGACAATTTCGGTTGTTCATGGCAGTTTCGTCAATTCTTGTTGTTCCCGGCAGTTCTAGCTTTTGCCCTCTGCGTTAGCTTTCTTGATAGTTCCAACTTTTGCCCTCTACGTCAACGTTGCCGGCTGTTCTGACAATTCCTGACAGTTTCGGCTGTTCTTGGTAGTTCTGGCTTCTGCCCTCTACGTCAGCTTTCCCGGCTGCTGCGTTGATCCTCCTGGCACTATCTCTGCCTCTCTGCTTTTGTATTCACTTCTCCTCAGCTGCAAACCCAGCCCCAAAAAGTCGAAATCGTGATCTCTTGGTATGTTTTCCAAGTGACCCTCAAGCCTCCTCTTATACTTTTCTCGTTGACAAAATCAACGACTAAGATTAGATCTGTTTCGATCCATGACTTTTGCACCATTCTAACACAGTTTTATATTAATTCACATTAATATTTTATTTTTCCTAAGTTAGACTCGAGGACTCCATTAAAAATATTAATTATTTTAGTATCTCCCAAATCGTTTAGAATTTGCCAAAACCCTTTCTGGGTATTGGAGATCTCATGTGCCTTAGCCTCTGCACCAATTTTCATGGCTAGAGCACATCTGATGCTACTCCAAATCAACAGTCCCTCCTAGCAAGGACTGTGCTCTAGTAATACTCATCACTGAGCATCACTCTGATCACCCGACATCGGTCCCTGTGCTGATGCTAAGCTTGCTGCCCAACATCCTTTGTACTGCTGCATCCTGTACTGCTACCCATGGCCCTGCCACTAACACTGTTGCATCCGTACTGCAACACCCTCTCATCATGCTACATCGTGCTGCCCATAGTACTGCCACTGCTAACTGCTGCACTGCAACTCAGTTATTGAGAAGTAAGTAACTGATCTTCCAACTTTGACATCTCTGTCAGGCTAGAAACACACCTGATGCAGAAGCTCCCTCTGTCACTGACAAGTGCTCCCGCTCTGACCTTTGCACTGTTGCAGCCTGCAACAATTCTGTGCATCTCACACTGTTGCACACCTCTCTGTGCCATCCTGCACTGGTGCAACACTCCCGTGCCTCTTGCACTGTTGCAGCCTGCTAGCCTCGCGCTGTCTTGGGAATCGTGCACTGTAGCTCCCTTTGTCGCTCCATCCGCATCCGTCTCTACCGGCATTCGCCAGTCCTACTACTCCTCTTCGGGGCTCTCGTAGCCAGGTAAAATCCAAGAGGTTGGGTACCTCGAGGATCTTGCCCCTCATCTTTTGTAGTCCTCTTGACTACAACGTGATGTCTCCCCACTTTCGCTCAAGTGCTATGTGCGCACTCATGGCATAGTCATCGTCTGTCTCCACTTCCTTCTTGCCCTTGCTGGCGCTGCCTTGGTCGCAGAAGCCTCTCCCTTTCTCTACCTCCTCGGACATTGGGTCACATAATGACACAGCTCCCCACAGTGGAAGCATTTGACCTTGGAGAGGTCCTTCTTCTTGCACTTTTCTTACTTACCCTTAGATGTTAGGGCAACATCCACCTCCTCCTCCTCCTTGATTCTGATCCCCTTGCTGTTGCTTCCCGTCTTGGTCACCCTCCTGGTCTCTTCTTGGCGAAGAGCCGCCCACATTTCCTGCCAATCTGGAAGGGTCGCCCTGCCCAGTATGCTTTGGACAAACACCTCCCAGTCTTCTCAGACTGCATTCAGGGTTGTTCTCACCATCAACTCTGGATCTTGTGTGGCCCTTATGGAAGTCAGCTGATCTCGGATCTCCTTCAATCGACCGAGGAAGGTGTCGATCTGTTCTCCCTTTTGTATCTGGTATGACTGCAGCTGCTTTTCTAGGATCATCTTCCTCTGCACGGAAGTATGCTGATACAACTTGGTCAGGGCCTCCCACATCTCCTGTGCCATATTCTTCTCGGCAATATGTGGTACTATATGATCCTTGACCCTGTCAAGAATGATGCTCTTGGCCCTTGCCATTGCTTCCTCATACCTGTCATTGTCAGCTGGGTCAACTAGGATTGCTATCGTCTTCAAGGCGAAGTGCTTGACATGCTTTTTGTCAAGTACGGATAAGATTCTGTCCTTCCACACTACGAAGTTTGAGGCTCCGTCCAGTCTGTCCTGGTCTCTTACTCCATGTAGTGCGATTTCGCTGCTCTTCAACTTCCCTCCTGGAAGTTCTTGATGTGACTCCCTCTGAGCCTCGACTTCCCTCCTGGAAATCCTTCTGCCAATGTCAAGATGCCCCTCTCCAATCATCTGTGCAACTGCAACATTGATCCGGATCCCTTGGCTAGAAATCTGCCTCGGCAACAGCTCCTTCTACCTTGGCCTTGCCCTGTTAGGTACTGTTCTGACTGCAGTACCTTACCAGCTCCACTCTACAACTTACCCACAACCTCCTAAACCCCAACAAATTGAAGGTTAGAGCTCCTAGGCTCTGCGCAATCTCGACACCGGCAAACCAGCCTCCTCATCCAACTGCGTCAGCCCTCCTGGCCTCTGCGTGAGCCTGCTTTTGCCTCCCTCAGCCTCTGCGTCGCCTCTTCCTGGCTTAGTCTTGATGACGTAGGAACTGCGTCACCCCTTGCTTGCTGCTACTCTACTAGGAACAACTTTTGTCACTCGGGAAAATTGTTTTCTGTTGCTGCTGCTCTGCTCGGTTGATGTCCTCTGTTCTCATGTGATCTGTAACCACGCTCTGATACCATGTTGGAATTTCTAAGTCTGACATGTTAGAAACCCTTCATGCACTTTACTGATTTATTCCTGCCTACTTGTTTTGTTAATTAACAAGTTATTTGCCATGCAAATAGTGGAAATAAATACAAGTACATGCTCAACACATTAGAGATCATCAACTGAAGGAAATAGAAACAAGCACACAAGTGACATCGTTTTTTTTGGACTAATGTCCCCGGAAAAACCAATTTGGGAAAACTGATGTCGCTATCTGGGGGTTTGATTTATTAAGCAGTTTCAGAATACAATCTGGGTGGCAAATTCGGCATACCCAACAGAGAAAACTCTCGGCAGTAGTACCTCTCCTTCGAAGACAGATGCTCTGGTTAAAACCTCGGATAAACACTCCGGCAGCTCCTCAGCTCCAATCTGCCCCACCAAAAACCCTAGCGTCAGCCTCTTCTGCCCTCTGTGTCAACTTTCTCAGCAGTTTCAGCGTCTGCCCTCTGCATCAGCTTTCCCGGCAGTTCCAACTTCTGCCCTATGTGTTAGCTTTCCTGGCAGTTCTGGCTTTTGCCCTCTACGTCAGCTTTCTTGGCTGTTTTGGCAGTTCCGGCTTCTGCCCTCTACGTCAGCTTTCCTAGCTGTTCTGGCAGTTCCCGGTAGTTCTGGCTGTTCCCAGAAGTTCCGGCTTTTGCCCTCTACGTCAGCTTTCCTAGTTGTTGCGCTGATCCTCCCAACACTATCTCTGCCTCTTTGCTTCTGTATTCACTGCCCCTCAGTTGCAATTCCGATCACTCTCTCAACTTTCTCGGCAAACCCAGCCCCAGAAAGTCGAAATCTTAATCTCTTGGTATGTTCTCCAAGTGACCCTCAAGCCTTCTCTTATATTTTTCTCGTTGATAAATCAATGACCGAAATTAAGTCCCTAATCAACGGCTAAGATTAGATCTGGCTTGATCTATGACTTTTGGACCATTCTAACACAATTTTATATTAATTCACATTAATATTTTATTTTCCCTTAAGTTAGACTTAGGTACTCCATTAAAAATATTAATTATTTTAATATCTCCCAAACTGTTTAGAATCTGCCCAAGTCCTTTCTGGGTATTGGAGATCTCATGTACCTTAGCCTCTCCACCAGTTTTCGTGGCTAGAGCACATCCGATGCTACCCGAAATCAACAATTTCCATTGATCTCAGATTAATATCAATATCCTGGCATAGAGAGTACTGTAATACACGATGCGTCCATCGATAGTACTATTGTCCTTATCCTCATTTCCCTACTCATTTGCCAGATGAGAGGTACTTCCCACGAGTCTCAGACTGCATGGGTAGGATGTGCCGACAGGAGAAGGTGTACCACACATCTTGCTCATATGCCATAGGAGAAGGTGAACCACTCAACCTATGCATATGTCATCATGGGGTATCATAGGTGAAGGTGAACCGCTCACCTTGTACATCGCGCATTATTATGGGAAGGTGAAACACTCACCCTATCGTCGCTCATTGCTCCCAAAAGTACCCCAAGCCCCTCAGAGCTCCCAGAGCTCAACATCCATCTCATATGGGACCCTCATAAGAGGGTCTCTCCACGACTCCAAGTCGTTCACGGAAGGTTAAGAATTTGACCTTCCCTAGGGGCTTTGTAAGAATATCGACGACCTGATTATCAGCGCCAATGTGTTGGAGCCTTATTGCTCCTCGTTGTACCATATCTCGGATAAAGTGGTACTTGATATCAATATGCTTGGAGCAGTCATGAAACACGGGATTCTTCGAAAAACGAATCCCACTCTAGTTGTCGCAGAAGATCACGATGGTATCTAACATATGTCCAAACAACTCACTAAAGAGCTTCCTCAACCAAATAGCTTCACAAGAGGCCAAACTAGCAACAATGTATTCAGCCTCAACAGTGCTTAAGGCAACTGACTTCTGCCTCCTGCCCATCCATGATATTGAAGCAAAACCTAGAGAGAAGCAACATTAGAGGTGCTTTTACGATCCACCACATTGCTAGCCCAGTCTGCATCAGAGTAACCAAGAAGCCTCACATTCCCAACAATGTATCGCGGTCCATAAGTGATTATGTCTCGAAGATATCTCAATAGATTCTTGGCATTTATCCAGTGTATGTGATGAGGTTTGACCATAAACTGACTCAATGTATTCATTGCAAAACATATGTCCGAACGGGAGTTTAACAAGAATATTAGGGCCCCCACGAGTTGACGATACTTAGAAGGATTTCCCAAATCAGGCCCAACAACACTTCCACATAACTTCTTGAAGTTAAGTCCCATCGGAGTAGTCATGAACTTGTAGTCCACCATCCCAAATTATTCAAGTATCTTTACAATATATTTTTTTTGAGAAAGGAAAATCTCACCTTGCTTTTACCAGACCTCCAACCCTTTTGTCAGAAAAAGATTGTCCACATAGAGTACCAAGATGAGAGGTCTATCATTCTCAACCTTAAAGTAAAGGTTTGGATCAACTTCACTTCTTGTAAATCCCAACTTCATTAGATATCTATCTATCCTCTCATACCAAGCCCGGGGTGCTTGCTTCAACCTATAGAGGGCTTTCTTTAGCCTGCATACATGTGTCTGATGATCTTGAACTTCGAACCCCTCGGGTTGCTCTACACAAACTTCCTCCTTAAGTGAACCATTCAAGAAGGTAGTCTTGACATCCATCTGATGTAGATTCCATCTTTGCGAGGCAACAAGGGCTATAATCAAATGGATGGTGGTGTAGTGGGCAATCGGTGCAAATATCTCATCATAATCAACACCTTCCTTTTGAGAGAAGCCTCAAGCAACGAATCTGGCCTTGAACTTTTCAACACTTTCATCAGCTCCATGCTTGATCTTGAAGAGCCATTTCGAGGTGACAACAGATTTGTACTTGAGTTTAGGGACCACATCCCAGACATCATTCTTTATAATCGACTTATACTCTTCGTTCATTGCATCCTTCCAAACTTTGTGTTTGGCAGCTTCTTCGAATGTGCAAAGCTCAGATTGAACAATGGTGCTCATTGCAGTGAAGTACGCTTGATACCTATTCAACTTCTTTCTTTCACGTAATGTCCCCCTAGGTGCAACATGTCTCTCAGCATTTTCGAGAGTCTCCCTCATCCATGAGGGTCTCCTTTTTGAGGAGGACGACTCATGAGGGGGTAGATCAGTGGGATCTATTGGTTGTTCAGCATCGAGCATCGGCTCATCCTGCGGTTCTCCTTGCTTTCCTGAATCTGCTTTTTTGTCCTTCCTTGGAAGAGGAAGGTTACTAATCTTCCCAAGGGCAGCATCCTCATCGAAGGTGACATCATGACTTATCTCTACTTCTCTTTGACCAGTCACATAGATTCTATATGCCTTAGAAGTTTCACTCTAGCCCACAAATGTTTTTTTCTTCCCAGAAGCATCCAATTTGCTTGCTCTTTTCTTTCGGTACATGAAAATATACGGGACCACCAAAAATTCTATAGTGAGAAACATCAGGTTTCTTACCGGTGAAAACTTCTTCGGGATTTTTGGAATCCAACGCTTGATGAGGGCATCTAGTTTGAACCTACATGACGGTGTTTGTAGCTTCGGCCCATAAAAACTTCAGAAGGCTTTGATCATGAAGCATGGCATTAGTGGCTTCTATGTAGAATGGTTCTTCCTTTCAACAACACCGTTTTGCTCATGAGTATATGTGGTAGTAGTCTCTCTCTTAATGCCAACTTCTCTACAATAATCTTTGAACTCATTTGATTCATATTCGGTTCCATTATCGGTCCTCAATATTTTGATCTTCTTCTCGGTTTGATTTTTGACCAAGGATTTGAAAGAACGAAACCATGACAATACTTCGTCCTTTTTCTTCAAGAAATATATCCAAGTCCTCTGAGAGAAATAATCCATAAAGATAGCATAATATAAATATCCTCCTAATGAGTTCATGGGCATTGCACCAAATAGATTAGAATGAATCAATTTCAATATGTCGGTAGTCTTGCTATCACTTGAGGGGAATGGTCCCCTTGTATGCTTTCCTTTGGCACACCCTTGACAAACACCTTCATGTTCTACTTTAAATTCGAGCATATCTGTCACCATCTTCGTCACATCGTGTAGAGCCTTATAATGTAGATGAGCAAACTTCCGGTGCCATAATTCGGATTGAAGTGATGTGTTGCAAGACATAGCTCCCAATGGGCTTCCTCCAACTTGATATAAGCTATCAACACTAAAGCCAAGTGTAAATGCATCCTTGAAATTTTTATTCCACACACGTACCTTTCCATCGATGAATGCCACCTCGAATCCTTTGTCCTCCATCGTTGAGATAGATACCAGGTTCTTCTTTAGATTGGGTACATATAGTACTTCAGAACTTATTGTAGATGAATGGTGTTACCTTGATTCAATTGAAGAGTAACATTCCCAACTCGCTTTACGGGATAGGTGGCATTGTCTCTAAGGGTAATTTCCAAATTTGTGTCCTTTTTCAATTAGATTTGAAAGAGCTTCCTTATACCGAGTGAAGTGCCTTGAGGCACCACTATCAATCAACCAATTTCCTAAAGTGTCCGAAGGAGATGCAGTAGAAAGGGAAGATATAAGATAGAATTCTTTTCGCTTGTTATCAACAATATTAGATTCATCATACTTGGTGTTTCTTGATCTCTTGGGAGGACGACCATTTCCTTGATGAGGAGCGGGAGCATTCCTTTTTCCTTGGTTGTTGAATCTGCCATTCCTGAAATTGTTGTTGCCCCTGAAATTGTTGTTGTTGTGGTTGTCATCATCATGAGGTGTATCCCTTCTATTAGGACACTCCCTAGCATAGTGACCAAAGTTGTTGCAAATGAAGCATTTTTCCTTCCTTCAATTTTTGAAACCCGACCTTCCTTGACATTTCTTCTTTGAACCTGCATTGTTCTTCTTTTTAGCATGAGCAAAGAATTCAATAGGATCATTCCTATTTGAAGACATATCTAGTTCCATCATCTTTGTTTTCTCTTGAGAACATCTAGTCAGCGATTCTTCAAAACCTAGAATCCCGTCGTTGTTAAGAATAGTAGTGTTGAACACATGCCATTCACATGGGAGTCCTCCAAGGGCAATGAGAGTAAGCTCCCTATCAACTATAACTTCTCCAATCGAAAGAAGATGATTTTTTAATCTTAGTAATCCTGATGAAGTAGGATTGAATATCTTCCTTTCTTTATATCCTTCAGCTTGTTCTTGAGGAAAATAATTTGGTTTGCATTGCTAGATTTGACCATGCCAACCAACCTCTAATATATCTCGTTTTATGTGTTCAAATCGAAGATGTAAGCAACTAAATGCTTATGAATATAATCCCTGATGATCTTCTTAGATTTGACTTCACCCTTCTTGTACTTTGTCTTAGCAACGACCGGTGCATTTGAAGGAGGTTCTGAAATCTTTCCCTGCACATGATCAATAACATCTTGCTCTTCTAATGTCAAATCAAGAGACATCTTCCATGCATGATAATCAGACTTATCATGAAGCTTATCATCAGACTTGAAGTAGGATGTAGAGGCCATTGAATCTTGTCTTTGATCAGTGATAACTCCTCTTAGTGATTGCTCTTCTCACTCTTGCTTGGGCTTTGTCTTCACCTCACCTCTGATACCATGTTAATTTTTTATGACAATGGTATGTTCTATGCTTAGAGCAATTTTACTTCAATTTCTTTATTAGCTCAATATTAAGATCCAGTTCAACAATCACATCATCATGATAGTAAAATGCAGATAGAACATAAACAATAATAGTAGAAAGCTAGCCAAGACAAAAGGACACAAGAGATGTGGCACCAACTAGGGACAAACCCTAATGTGGGGAAACCCTTGATCAATTCTTCTTATAATTCTTCAAAACTTCAACAGAGAGAGAGTACAATTTACAATATTCACTTGCCTAATTATTGTGAAAATCTGATTAGTCAAATAGCAAAAACAGAAAGATCTAACCAGAAAGTCAATATTGGTCAACAGGGAAGAATTCTTCCTCCAATTCAGCTCGGTCAAACCCAGTCAACTTCGGCCTCCAAGAACAAGTCCAATCATCCCGAGAATAGTCCGAAAAATTCTAGTCAAAATTGGTCAACAAAACTCAACGCTACAACAAACCTTAACACAGTCAATGTTGGTCAAACAAAGGTCAAATTGCCTCAGATTCCATGCCCATGTATTTATATGCAAATGTTGAGGATGAATAGACATGATTGTTGGGCTTCTGGGCCCACATGAGTTTGCTAGCCGACCTTGAGAATTTGTCCATAATCAAAATAAATTCATAATTCCAGTTGTACATGTCAGAATGGGATGATCTTTAGATCAATCCTACATCTCTCGGAGAGAGGAATCTAATAAAAATATGAGTTGCCTCATATGAGCTGTCTAATGTGAAGTCTGACCCTAGTTGCCAAATTTAACAGAAAGGCTCTCCACATGGTCAACACATTGATTCTGGACATGCTCCACTTGCTTCGGGATCAATCGAGTTGATCGAGCTAGACCCCTGCTCGAGTTGGCTTGGTACAAAAACCGGTCTGTTACCGAATCACACCGAGCCGTCATCGTCTCGGCTAGTTTGGTAATAGACCGATCGACTCAACTGAGTCCAACTTAAACCGGCCGAGCCAGTCAAACCCGGTCAACGACGGAAACTGGAGGGAAAGAGAACTCACATTTCTTCACAAAAGTCTCATTGCATTTGTGAGGGGTTTGAGAAGAGTTGTGGAGTTGGTTTTTGGAGCAGCAATGAGGATTCTTGGGAAGTCATTGGAGCAACAGTGAGGAGCTTCTTGGGCAGTCATTGGAGCAACATTGAGGAGTTGGTTTGTTGGAGCAACATTGAGGAGGCTAGAGCCTAGAGGTTGTAGAGGCTTAGATGTTTTACTTTTGTTGTAGAGACGATTTAGAGCCTCCTTGGTTATGTGTTTTTGTTCTGATCTCTATATCATGTATGTATTGGATAGTGCATTAGGTGCCATTTTGATATAATGGATATATTCATGAGCCTACTTTGATCATATGTTGTCTTCTCCCAATATTCTAATGCACTTTGTGTTTGGAAACATGAATGAAAATCTTTAAAATTATGTTTTTTCATAAAAATATTAAATATTTAATGTATTTTTTACAATGATGGAGTCATTGATATCAATTAGGCCTAGTTGATACCGAGTGGGAGTCGACCCTCGGTCAGTTCTGAACCCGAGTGGGAGTTTTAAAACACACACACACACACACACACACACATCCGACGGACATTTAAGAAATATGTACAATCAAAAAGCATACATGATACATTCTAATTTATTATATTATGTTTAAATTGTCTAATATCAATGCATACTCTATAAGTCTCTAAATTTACATCACATTTACTCATGAATGATCACATAATGAAAATAGAAATATCCAAAATCAGCGATGAGAAATTTCTAATTTCTTGTCTCGTGCTTGATTTGGAGTATCCTCCTGCATAGTCAAATGACCTTTAGTGCTTTTGATTAAATACAAGTTCCATACCCTAGTACCCTAGGTGCTCTTGATTATTGGGATTCTCCCTTGCATAGAGGGCTTTGGTTCTCTTGAGTAAATACAAGTTCCATACTCTAGTATATGATAAAATCCAATGGAAACATTGCAATCCCCGCAATCTTGAAATCCCGAAACACAGATAACTCTGCTGGATTTTGAGTGAGATAAAAAATTTTACTTTCTCCATATGAAATCCAATGAGGGCGAAACAACTCTCAAACTTCCTGAGTCATTTCATGGTAATGTTAAAAATTTAAGTAAAATGATGAAAATGAAAGATAAAGGAGAATGTCACTTTTACCTTAAGAATTTAGCATTACCATGAACTACATATCAACACTAGGGCCATAAGCTTGAACATTATGCCGCCCCACTCAAATTTTTTTGTTTCCAATCTTTAATAGTTCGCTCAATCACTCCTGAATTGGTAGGGAGCGAAAACAAAAACGAAAAATCTTAAAAAAAAGACTGAAAAAGTCACTTTATCCTTGAAACGTTGCTGTACGACTTGGAAATGCGTTTTAGGCTGTATTGGGCCACGTTTCCCCCACATGAAACTTGGCGGTGCGACTTGGAAATGCACTGTACCAAACGCGTTTCTACGTTTCCGTTTCGTTTCAGCCTAGAAATGCCATTAGGACTGGCGTTTCTTGCAACATAGGTTACCAATAGTGTGAGTCCATGAGCAAAACCGAGCCATCTATTTTTTGCCACGCGAGACATCAAAATTGATGATACGAGCTATTGTGTGTAAGCCATACCCATAATAAACCATATCGAAACATTAGTCGAGCCTTCATAAAGATTACCATAGACATGCGAAGAACTGAGTTCCTTGATTTGGAGAGAAGTATTGATCTCCTTTTATAGCCTTCTTCAAGAAGGATCGGTCCAATAAAAGTCAAGCCGACTTGTCAAATTTTGGAGGGAAAACATTTTGAATATAAATGTTGGTAAAATATATTTTCTTTGACCATATTAATTAGATAATTCTTTTGACCAAATTTGAATCTTGCTTGGGGGTATAATGGACTTTCCTTTGGGGCAGTAGGGATTCTATGAGAATTCATCTCGAAGCTGCCCATATTTTAACAATAGGCATCAAAGGGAAGGGTCAAAGTTTAAGCCTTAGGAGGCCTGTTATGCTGCAGAGATTAACAACATAGATGCTCCTGAATAAGCCCACAAGATAAGCCTCCAATTTGCCTCAAATAAAATGAGTCCGCCTTAGAATTGAATCTTATACAAATATGCGTTTGATTAAGGCTCGAACTAGGGCTAGGGTAATAGTGCATTAGGTCCAGCGAAATACTGCCTCAAATCATTTGACAATTCACTTTTCAGGGCTTAAATAAAGGACCTATGTCTCTGCAACAAATGGCTTAGGTTACACCAAAAACTTGCTTCAGGATTTGCTAAAGATAACCTTGCAAAAATGCCATTGCAGATTTCAAATATGTCTCAAGAAGGGTGTGCCAAAAATAAAGGCCGAACATACTTCAATACGTAGTCACAAGAACCTTAAAAAATCACAGTCCCAGCCTAAAAAAAATTCAGTGAATAACCACAAACAATGTGTAATTTCTCTTGCTCTAGGGCTGAGCTATGGCCTTAGGTTTGTAGCTTAATGATAGCAAAATAACCTTAGGATAATGTCTCAAAAGAGAGAAGTCGGAGGGCTGAAAACGCACCACAAATGCCATAGTTGTTAAATTTGGACAACTAGGTCCAAACTCCATGTTCTGATGATCAGATTAAGAGGCTAATATTTTTATTGGATTCCTCTTTCAGAGAGGTGTAAAATCCATATAAAAATAGTCTTAATCCGATAAGCAGAACTTATATTTTGAA
>APFE030887560.1:96910-166111 GCA_000404065.3 Pinus taeda | reverse complement strand
TTGACTTTTCAGGACAGCGTTGACTTTTGTAGAATTGACTTGGGTTGACTCATCTACTGGTTGGGGGTTGTTGTGACACATGCTGGGCTGGCTGACCAAAGGAGACTTTGCTGGTTAAAGCATCCCGTTGACCGCCGAAACGAACACACACATTTTTCCTGTTTCTGATTTGTCTTCTGTAAGATCTGCTTATATGTTCTATCTGCATTTTGCTTAACTACTTGTATGATTGCTGTGTGAAAAGTGAAATGGCTCTTAGCATAGAACATCTACAAAACTTTACAATAGTAAAATCCATGAAGAGGAGCCTCATAAAATAGCACAGACGCCTACCAAAAAGGGTTGAGTAAGCCTCAAAATGTGCTCAGTACCCTAGTGAAAAACCACAGTGGAAAGATGTAATGTTTTAACCACAAATCTTCTTCACACTTGGCCTCTCTTAAAAGATTTGGACAACATTAGAAAACAATCAACCTCATCGAAGAATCTTAACAAGATAGCCTTCAAACTTCAACCTTGACTTGCTCCTCCAAATGCTCGTGACTACTCACGGCCACAAAGTTTCTATGGATGAACATCCGTAGATTTGATTAACTTGTGATGAAGACGAGCCACTATATATAGAGATAAAAGGGGTCTTCATAGTGGAGCCTACTTGTCCAAAAAGGAAGGAAGTTGCCCCTCCAAAATTTGAAAATGAAATTCAAATTTTGAAATATTTAGGAGCCGAAAATAATTTGTTTGTGTAGGTTGACCTCATTTTGAATAATACTATTGACTTTGACAACGATTCTTTTTTCAAACAAATTTGACTAATATAAGCCCATCATAGATTAATTTAATTCTCTAAAAAAGGGCCATTAATAAGATGCTTGTTGAAACTTCTTTCAGGGTTTTAACCTCGAGATGGGGCTTCAATCTTTAATAACACGTATTTCCTCATCTGTGAGGAATTATATGGCGTGCCACCCACTGTTGGAATCGCCATGACAATGAAAACACGATAGCGATGGGCATGCAAGCAATTTCATTACTCCTCGTCCTTAAATTCTTCAACTAGTGGGGGGCATCTAGGGCTTCCCTTCTTTCAAGGATTCTCATTTGGAGTTTCCAATCAATGCTAACTGGACGAATATTTAGAGCGTTCAAGGACCAATGTTGGCATCACTACAACACTATTCAATAATTAGGAGTGTCTCATTTTTGAGGGTGATATTCCATACTGCACCCAATGCCCACCTTGGTGTACCCATTTCTTGGGGGCACATCCCCTGCACTGAGGAACATGTCCACATGTAACACTAAACATGTACTATATAATGAAATGTAATAAAGGCATGCTATATTAGTGGCTTTAACATTTAATGATGATAGACATTAAGCATAAAAGGTGTAATTAAGAACAGATAGTTGGGTTGAGCAACTAACCATGAACCAAATAAAAGAGTATTAATGCTAATGCACTTGAATCTCCATCATCAATAAAATATTCGTTTTGTAGCTTTTTGTTTCTCTCTCATGTGATGCATGGTCATTTTTTATTTTTATTTTTCTTTCTTTTAACAGAAACAATTACTTTTGTATTAACAGGGGTTGAAACTAAATTGTCCAACACATTATACAAAATTTAATTTGTGAAACTGTCTTGAAGACTACAAATCTTTTTAGGATTTCATCAAAAATACTTGAGTTTGTACTATTCTTAAAGTTCTTTTTGTAGAACTGATTATGTGGTTTGTATATAGCCTTACGTATTGTCCTAACAAAAATACCATGTTGCAAAACATAATACAAATTCAAAGACTTTTTGGGCCCATACTTGCTAGGGGTATTTTGCTTGTTGCTTGCCTTGAGGAGGGTTGTCTTAGATTTGCTTTCTTGCTTGCTTGACATTTCGCTGACAATGTCTTCTTACATAGCTTCCATTTGGTTAGAATTAAGAGCTGAGAGAGCAGGGTTCCTTGATTTTCTTAACTCATAGCTTGGTCATTACATCACTTCCAATTTTAGAAATCTATCGTGTGGCACTCAAATTTCTTTTCAACTTCCTCTAATCCATTAGTATTTTTTTTCTCCTTCATTTAACTAGATGTGCTTGCATTTTAGTTTATCTACTTGAGCCTTTGTAGTGATCATTAGCCTTTGAATCACTTGTATTTCCTTTTTCATGTTCCTAGTCTTTCCTCTAGTGCTTCCACTTCCAAACATATATGGAAAGGCATTCTTTAGCAGAGTTGTTGTACCATTCACACCAATGAATTTCTCGTCTCAACTTGGAGTTTTCTCAAAAGGCACACCTACTTGAATGAACATATGGATTGGCTATCCTTTCAACTTGAAGCCTATGTAGGCAAAGAATATTGCTTCCAACTTGAGGCGAAGATACCCATTTCCAAAGATGCAAGAGATTCCCAACTTAAAACAAAGAAATGGTTTCCAATTTGGCATGAAATTATTGATGTTTGTAGCTTAGATAGTTACTCCCGTACAAGTATAAGTGTCAAGACGTGTAGAAGTTGTCCAAAGTCTTCATCTTAGTATATTCACTTTAATTAAAGGAATTATTAAAGTGAAGTGCTTTTTATAAAGGTGAGTTTAAACTAATGAAAGGTAAAGGTTTTTACGTTAGTGAGTTAATGAATCTAGTTTGTTGATCAGCACTGTTATTGCAAAATCTAGCAACCCTAGTGCAAAGCCCCACTAGGCAGAAATAAATGTTAGGGCAACAATAGAAAAGATTGCCACTGCCACTTTAGCAACCTTTGTCCTACTCTCTAGTGGTGTTTGGCCACAGGGGAGGCTTCCCTAAAGGCTCACCTAAAGATATTCAATGAAAATGGCTCAAAGGTGATTGATATGCAGTCTATAACGTGGGATATAGTATTTGTGGAGCTTAGAAGGCCTAAATATTCTATGCCAAAGTTCAAGTACTTTATTCCTAGACCAATTAGAGTGCTTTTCTAAGCTAGGGTTTTGCAATTTTTAGTGACAAGGCATGCGATGTCATATTACAATCCAAAGAAAAGCTTTTTCAATGATTGATCAACAAATGAGCTATGACCTAAGTAACCAGATTCGCCCCACCCCATGTGTCTCGAATCTCGCGTCTCAAACACGATTCTCGAGGGACACATGTTTGATTCGTGGGTCTAGCGTGTCCGAACACGAGGGATTCATGGACCTAGCAAATTTAATTCGCCTGAGCAATGTGTCACAATTTTGGGACATGTGTCCCTCTCGAAAAGCATATTGCAGCTCTTTAAAAGCCCAGTTTGGGCCTCTTTCTCTTCATTGTAATGCGTCTCTCTTGTTGTGGGTGTGTGGGAGTGAGTAGCAAAGGGTTTAGGAGTGTTTTGGAGGTGATTCAAGCTTGTCACTTTTGATGATGGTGATACTCTTGATGGGTCATCCTCCACACCAACAGATGCAGAGATTACATTGATACAAAGGAGAAGGACGCAAAGGAGAACAGTGGTGATTGTGACAGTGATGTTGATTTTGATGATGATGATTGATGAGCTACCTACTACCTTGTAATTGTTTTGTATTTGCTATTTCTATTTTCCATTAGCATTCCTAGTCAGGAGTCCTTAGGACTCAATACATATGTAACACATTTTGATTTTGATGACTTAATGGGAAAATTGCACTTTATTGTTAATTTCTTGTCTTTCTCGTATTGGATCATTGATGAAACTGTCACAATTGTATTTGTATGCATAATATTACAAATTTATAATGTAGAATCTAGATGTATAAGTATGTCTGAATTTGTATTAGTACGTGTCTTGTTCCGGGGGGTCTACGTGCCTCGCGTTGGACGCTTGAATTTGCGTGTCCTGCATCCCTGGGTTTGGTGACTTAAGACATGATCTTCAAATAAATAACAATGATCTAGGGTTTTGATTAGAGTTTTTTGGTTGTCATCCATAAAAAATAAATAAATGATGGCATCAACACTAAAGAGGAGGGTTTTAACATTCAACAATGCTAGATTTTGATTTTATATAATTATCAAGTGCAATTCCTACTTTAATCACTAATTATCATTAAGATGAGATGTAAAAGTGTGACAACACATGATATAATATATCATATTAACCATTGAAAAGACACCATTTAGGGATATGCTAAATGCTATCGTAGATTATTTACGTGTTTAAGGATTAGATATGGATTGTTATCAAGTGTGTCTTTCACATTATGCTAAAGACCATTATATTCATGAGGATGACATTAAGTACTCATGACAATCCTATAACACGTGTGATGTTTCACTCCAATGCAATGTTTCATCATTTTTTGCATTGTTCTCTTAAGGATGTATTATAGACTAGCAATGAGTAAGAATGTTGCAAATTATATGGAGCTATGTGATTTGATTTGACCATATACTAAAAACTGATGAGGAGGGTTTTAACATTCAACAATGCTAGATTTTGATTTTGTATAATTATCAAGTGCAATTCCTACTTTAATCACTAATTATCATTAAGATGAGATGTAAAAGTGTGACAACACATGATATAATATATCATATTAACCATTGAAAAGACACCATTTAGGGATATGCTATCGCAGATTATTTACGTGTTTAAGGATTAGATATGGATTGTTTTCAAGTGTGTCTTTCACATTATGCTAAAGACCATTATATTCATGAGGATGACATTAAGTACTCATGACAATCCTATAACACGTGTGATGTTTCACTCCAATGCAATGTTTCATCATTTTTTGCATTGTTCTCTTAAGGATGTATTATAGACTAGCAATGAGTAAGAATGTTGCAAATTATATGGAGCTATGTGATTTGATTTGACCATATACTAAAAACTGATGTAGAATTGATTAGCCATTAATGAGTTGAATGTTAACTAAAAGCATGGAAATTGAGGAAAATTGCTGAAGCAGAACACTTTATGACAACTGATAAACCATAAGTAAGATTCAAATCAGAAGTGAAAACAACAAATTCACAGATATACCAGACATCAAGATTGATTATGGAGTTCGTCCCTGATGGACTACGTCTCCGGGTCCGCTTTCAAAATGGGCGACCGTTTTATTAGGAATGAGAAGAAGGATTCAATTACACAGTGATTTAGTCAGACTGAACTTGCACACAGGCAATTCTGACCTCTGTCATCAGTTAGCTCTTTGAACCAGCATTCCAATGCCATTTACAGTTTCCAATTCCGACTCTGGATGCTCCCGAAACCTATGTCATAGGGTTCGGCGAACTTGAAAAAAAATTTGAAATTCTTTCAGGTTCGCAGAACCTGAAATTCGAACCTCAACGAACTCGAACCTAAACGAACCTCAACGAACCTGAAGGCGAATTTTAACGAATTTTTTAAGGTTCGATTTTTTTGATGATGCACTGAGAACTTCATTATGACAACCATGATAGTTGTTTTATCCTACCTTCATCACTGTACTCTAGAACATCATGTTCACTGTGATCATGCGAGAGTGTATTCCATGACTGCAGGATCATTGTGATCTTTCTTACACCGAGACAGTGAGATCATGTAAAGATAATGAGGGATCCGAAGATCTTTCCATTACATATATATATACATAATACATTGACTGTTAAGAAATAGATCCACCGAGATGAGATACTATTCCTCACTATACTGAGGTCCTTACTGTCTCATTTATTCCGAGAGTGTAATGGTTACTGTGGCTCTTTGTTATGCAGGGAGTGTATCCTCCGAGAATGATCATTTCTGCGGCTTTGTTATTGTGCCACAATTGTAGTATGTATATATATGTGTGTGTGTGTGTGATTGAGACAACGTCTAACATCAATCTTATTAGGCCGAGAGAGAGGTTCTATCACTGTTGTTCTTTGTCTAGAGTCTAGACTTCTACAGGAGTATCATCGAGGCCTTGATGCCAAGACTGCTATGCGAGATCCATTGACACTATGCTTTTGTCCTAGATCTTTGCTTCTCCATTCAGTTGAGATCCTCACAGGTATGTCGAGATCACTCACTGTGCAATTGTGATATGTCTAGGTAGATTTGTATGCTAAAACAGATATACGAGAATGTCTAATCCTTTAATATTTGCAACGTCCATTATACAAGGTTATTCCTGCTCCATTAGACCGAGGTCATATATATATATATATATATTGAAAAATATGTATAGTCGAACCTAATGCCGAACCTCATTCGAACCTGATTGGAAAATTCGAATTCGTATCGAACTTAATCGTTGTCGAACTCGAATTCGAACTCGAACCATGTGACATAGCTCGAAACACTGCAAACAAAACAACGTATGTCCTTCAGAACCTGCATACAAAAACCTAAAACCACCAAGCTATTCTTCAATGTGAAAAACTGCCTCTTATAGGCCTGCAAGTACATGGAAACCACCTTTGACTGAAAACATGGTGAATTTGGTTAGTTGTTTGAGCTCCATCCTGCTGACTTGAGCCTCTTAGGCTAGCACCATGGTGGTTGAATTAGTTGTTGTAACCAAAAACTCAATGAAAACCCAAAAATACATTGTTTTAACCATAAAACCGCAAATGGTTAGCTAACCTGGCGGAGGGCTAACAATTTTCCATGTGACTGGTCATAATAGCGGTTTTGGGGTCCGGCAGTTCCGCTGACCGTTCACCGTAACGGTTGGCGGTGGCGGTTATCGCGGTGCTCACGTAGTGTTGCCACGCCTAAGCGTAACTGCCCTCCAAACCCGCTGCGGCTAACACTGATGGTGAATCCCCGCTCACATGTTACACTGCCCTGGTAACTGCTAACCTCCGCCAGTTGACTCCGCATGCTCACATGTTGACAGTCCGCTACAGTTGTGGTCTTGGGATAGCTGTCTTCTTCCGCTATGGTTTCCCTTCTGGCTCTGTTCACATGTCCTATCCGTTGTGGTCTCCAAACCCGCGCGGTTTAGGGACTGTTCATTATATTTTATAATGTTAATTTATGTTTTATATTTGATTTGCAAAGGCCGAGAGGGTTAGAACCTTGGGGTTTTTAGCATTAGGTTTGAATGCGATAGGTTAATGTATTAGGGTGAGGGTTTTTAGCGTAGGTCAGGATTTAGGATTAGGTTTAGCATAGGATTTGATTTGATACATGGTTTTAAGCATGAATATGATTAGGGTTTGGTGTATAGTTTTAGTCATTAGGACTTAGATGTAGGATTAGGGTTTAGATCTAGAATTTCAAAAACCCTTTTACAATCTTTCGTCACAATGTGATGTAAAATCCTTTGCTTATCGTCGACACGACGATATTGATCCTTTTGCCATGATGACAACCCATGCACATCGTCGGCTCCAGCTATCTTTGCAACGACAACTCGGACAACGAAACTATGCCACAGATGACACTTTTGTCGAACCCAAATCCTGAACAACCTGATCATAACCAACAGTGTCGATTTGTCGACGCTGAACTAAAGCAATGACGACACTGAACGACACTTGAACACTTGTACAATTTGAATTAACGGATCCTCCTGGATCATTCCTCTCCACTTGAAAGCTTTTGGACCACAAAAGTTTGACTAATTAAATAGTCGATGAGGGTAGAACTTCCTCTCTTTCTACCTTGACCTGATGATGTACCAATGCATTCGATCAATCACTTGCAAGTGATGACCCTGATGATGCTGACCATGATACCTTTCGAGTTGGTGACTTGTTTCTTCCATCCGCAGTATGAACAACTTGCAACGATGGGCAAACAACTTGTTATCAACATGGCAATTGAATTCTTTCCAGGAAGAGTCATGAGTTAGTGATTCAAAAACATCTTTGAAAACAATATTTGTAGAACTTTGTTCAATACATTTGATGGGTATTAACAATCTACTTTCCAGAATAACTGAAATATTCAAAGACTCTTTTGATTTTGACTTCATATCAATTACTTGACTTGATTTACTTTCCTGTTGACTGATTACTAAGTGAACTTACTGCACAAAACTCATCCAGCTGTGATGTAAAGACTGCTGCTACTTAGTTTGACTTTGAAAGTATCTAAGAAAATTGTTGATTTACTTGAATCACTATTTCTTCGTCTATTCACTGATATTTCCATTGACTAACACTTTCACTTAATGCATTAGTTTTCAAATCATGATAAGGAAACTTTAGATCTACTTTCGAAAATGCTTTGTCATGAAAACTTATAGACTTCCTCTCCACTTGAAAAGAGGCTTCATTAATTTTTAAAGCTTGAAATGATGATGCAATACCAAAGAAATGCAACACTGACTTTCCCCAATACTGACCTGCACCCCTAAAACTGATAATAAACATACCATCTGAAATAAGTCTCTGATTAGACTCACATGTACCATTCCCTGCAATACACTGCTGATGATGATAGTTTCTAGAATTCAGTTGAATGAATGAATTGAGATTCATTCTGTCTTTAAGATGTTCATAGGACATTAAATGTATCTCATGTTGCTTATCCTGTTCATGAATAAGATTTCATGGAAAAGAATTAACTACCTTGACCAATTGATCTATAAATTGAATCTCACATCTTGAACAATCATCCTTATGTTGTTCCTTAATAAACATGAGTACATATTTACTTGAACTAATTAACTGCTTAACTTGATTTGTAACAATTAAATCCAAGTTTGATTTGACTTTATGTGCCCTAACAATAAATTCAACCCCTTCTTTCTTTAGGTGATATTTATGTTCTCTTCTGTAGAACACTGCATCTCTATCATAAAGACAAGGACTTCCTAAGACAACTCCACATATGTCTACTGGGACCACATCTAACTCCACTTCATCAATGTACTTAGATGTAATTGCAAATTTTAATCGACACTGCTTTGTGACATGTATCTGAGTTGATTTTTTAATCCAACCTAATGGGTATGGTCTTGGATGATTATGTGTTTCCAATCCCAATTGATTAACTATATGTTCAGATATTAAATTTGCTTGTGATCCACTGTCAAACATTGTGTCAATCTTGTATGCTTAGAAGTTATCCTTATGTGGAAGAGTTCAACTCTTTTATCCTCATGTGAAGGATTTATGTTTGAAGAAGATACATTAGTTTTCGAACTTGAACCAGTATCATAAGTTTTACCTGTCGTAACCATGGTGGTTATCCTCGTTTCATCCCCTGAATCTGAACCTAGATCCTACTAGACTGCTGCAATGGCCTTCTTTTCATCCTTCGCCTTAAGGAACTTTTTGGTCTTAAGTTCTGGATGAAGTTTCCAGGGCTTCGATTCATTATGCTGATTCTCTGGCAATGAGAACAAGTAGGTCTTTCCTTCTGAACGATCGCTGATTTCTTTCTCTTCGAAATGTTCTTCCCCTTACTGTCATTGGAATCTCTGGTTTCCAACTCTTTGGATGACTGAGATGAAAACTTGAATGCTCTGCCACCTGATTCAATATGTATGGCCTGAACACACACCTCATCAAAATCATCAGGATTAAACATCAATAAAGTATGCTGCAAATATGAATGTAAACCGCCGATGTATTTTAACAAAGTTTCACATGTATCCAATGAAATACCAAGCGCTAATGCTTTCTTTCTGAACACCTGAGTAAACTCCTGAACACTCTGCCCTTTACCTTGCCTCAGATGCTACCAATCAATAACAGCTTGCTGCATGTATCCTAAAGGATAGAACTGTTTCCCAAGAGCTTTCAAAAACTTAGATCATGAAGAGATGACTTTTCCTTTACGCTTTACATCTAGTTGAGTTTTACTTTCCCACTAGATTAAAACTGTTCCCCCCGTTCTAAGTGTAGCTAACTGAATTTTAGTTTTATCTCTAGAAATGTTCTGAATACGACAATACACTTCTAACTGCTTTATCCAATTATCTAACTTTTCAGGATTCATTTCGCCATCATAAACAGGGAACTCAAATTTAACATCAAGTTTCAAAAGAGATGATTTCTTAGGTTTCTTTTCCATTTCAAATTTTGCACTAGAAGAAGAAGAAGAAGAAAAGGATGATGGAGATGATGGAGGTGAAGGAGTTTTATTAGCCTTGCCTTTACCTTTGTCCTTCTTCGATGCCTTTGAAGAAGAAGCATCTCTCGCCTTCTTGTCTTCGTGCAAGTCTCCCAACATTTGCTGCATAGTCAAGAATGCTTGCTGAAACTGTTCCTCACTCATCTTAGACTCAGTGTTTTCTCCTGCATCAAGTCCTGACATGGTCGATTTCTGAACAACTCGTTGTTTTCCAATCTCTGGATCGATCTGCTCAAGGATTCCTTCTCCTCATTGCGACTTAGACCTGGTTAACATTCAATGGCACATTTTACAAATGCAACTTGCTCTGGTACCAAATTATATGATTTGATTTGACCATATACTAAAAACTGATGTAGAATTGATTAGCCATTAATGAGTTGAATGTTAACTGAAAGCACGGAAATCGAGAAAAACTACTGAAGCAGAAGACTTTAACACAGCTGATAAACCATAAGTAAGATGCAAAACAGAAGTGAAAACAACAAATACATAGATATACTAGACAACAAGATTGATTCCGGAGTTCGTCCCTGATGGACTACGTCTCCAGGGCCGCTTTCAAGATGGGCGAACGTTTTATTAGGAATGAGAAGGAGTCGATTACACAGTGATTTAATTAGACTAAACTTGCATAGAGGGAATCTTGACCTCTGTCATCAGTTAGCCCTTTGAACCAGCTTTCAAACACCGCTTTCGGTTTCTAATTCCGACTCCAGATGCTTCGGAAACACTGAAAACAAAACAGCCTATGTCCTCTAGAACCTGCATACAAAATCCCAAAACCACCAAGCTATTCTTCAATGTGCAAAATTGCCTCTTATAGGCCTACAAGTACATGGAAACCACCTTTGGTTGAAAACATGGTGAATTTGGTTAGTTGTTTGAGCTTGGTCTTGTTGACTTGAGCCACTTAGGCTAGCACTATGGTGGTCGAATTAGTTGTAACCAAAAACTTAATGAAAACCCAAAAATACATTGTTTTAACCATAAAACTGCAAATGGTTAGCTAATCGGGCAGAGGGCTAACAATTTTCCATGTGACTGGTCATAATAGCAGTTTTGGGGTCCGACAGTTCCACTGACCGTTCACCGTAACGGTTGGCGGTGGCAGTTATCTCGGTGCTCACATAGTGTTACCACGGCTAACCGTAACTGCCCTCCAAACTCGCTGCGGCTAACATTGATCGTGAATCCTCGCTCACATGTTACACTGCCCCAGTAACTGCTAACCTCCGCCGGTTGACTCCACACGTTCACATGTTCATAGTCCGCTGCAGTTGCGGTCTTGGGATGTCGGTCTTCTTCCGCTACGGTTTCCCTTCTGGCTTTGTGCACATGTCCTCTCCACCGCAGTCTCCAAATCCGGGACTGTGCATTATATTTTATAATGTTTATTTGTGTTTTATATTTGATTTGCAAAGGCCGAGAGGGTTAGAACCTTAGGTTTTTTAGCATTAGGTTTGAATGTGATAGGTTAATGTATTAGGGTGAGGGTTTTTAGCATAGGTTAGGATTTAGGATTAGGTTTAATATAGGATTTGATTTGATACATGGTTTTAGGCATGAATTTGATTAGGGTTTGGTGTTTAGTTTTAGTCATTAGGACTTAGATGTAGGATTAGGGTTTAGATCTAGAATTTCAAAAATCCTTTTACAATATTTCATCACAATGTGACATAAAATCACCTACTTATTGTTGCCATGACGACAACCCATGCACATTGTCGACTCCAGCTATATTTGCAACGACAACCTGGACGATGAACTAATGCCACGGACGACACTTCTGTCGAACCCAAATCTGAAACAACCTGATCATAACCAACACTGTCGATGCTAAACTGAAGCAATGACGACACTGAATGCCACTTGAACACTCATACAATTTGAATCAACGGATCCTCCTGGATCACTATGAATCCCAATTTAACCTTTAAGCAAACCTGTTTTAAACTTGTCATTAGTTGAAGGTGACTTGAAAGGAAGGAATCCCATGCATTTAGATGTTGGGATGAGCAACAACTAAGTTATTGTCATTGAACATGCAGTACTTATCATCAACTAACTTAAATCTAAAACAGTAGAGAAGGAGAAGTGCTAGTGGATCGGGGTGATTCCAGGACACTGAGTGAAGGAGATTGTACGGCCGAGTTGTTGGAGGGAGTTTGATTTTATCTGCAGGAGGCCGAGTTGTTGAAGGTTTATAAAAGTTAGGGTTTTTGTTATTATTAGCTTTTATGGTTTTGGACAAATAAGACCTCTCAAACTCTTCATAAGAGAGGTGCATATTCATCGACTATTTGTAGTATTAATTCTATTATTTAGGGTTTTGACACTAAGTAGGATCTAAATTTTTTATGTAATTAACAAACATCCCTAAGGTGGATTGTTCCTCTACTCTTGAGCTATATCTTGTTGAAGCTAGTGGTAGCTACAAAGTCTTCTGCATAGGCTTGGTATCTTAGCATGCGAAAGATGATTTATTGCCTCTTCTAGGTGCTTGCTTGGTGGAGTAAGTGATTTATATCTTCTTTCCTAATTCTACCTTAGGGAAAGTAAATAATTAAACTTAGTTAATTATTGTGGACTCTTAAGTCATTTTCTAAGGATAAATAATTTAATTATTCAAGTGACTGAGAAAAAATCTCAATCGTCAATCTCTAAGATGATTCTAGAAGGGAGATTGGGGTTAGGGATTTGGACTTAATGAATATTATAAAGGGAGCCTAGCAAGGAAGTGAAGACACAAGTGAAGTGATTGAGTCATCATTCAGAGAGAGTGATTTTCTCTAAGTGCAAGTGGCTTTGTGGACTAAAAGCATAGAGAAGGAGAAGTGCGAGTGGATCGGGGTGATTCTAGGAGGCTGAGTGAAGGAGATTGCAGGGCCAAGTTGCTAGAGGGAGATTGATTTTATTTGGAGGAGGCCGAGTTGCTGGAGGGTTGAGTTTTTCCTAATGCGCATCAGTGGCACAGAAAGAGCGCGTAGGTGAAGTTGTTGGCTAAGTATTTGGGCCGAGTTCTTCAGGCTAATTTCGTCCAAAGGTTGATTTCCTAGAGGCTGAGTTCCTTGGGCCGAGTTATTCAAGCTAATTTCGTCCAGAGGTTGATTTCCTAGAGGTCGAGTTGCTTGGGCCAAATTCATTCGATGGAGCCGTGTTAAAGGTTTCACTTTTGTATTTTTTCTTGTATCTCTGCGGGTAAGAAAACTTAGATTTTCTAGATAAATAAATCACTGAGAATTGTTGTGGGTGATGTAATTTTGCAATTTGTGATTGATTTCTCTGGTTTATTTACCCTACATATATTTAATTCTAGAAGTTAATAATACCAATGATTTAATTTTTTGGTGATTCAATATTTATTTGGGTAAATAAATAAATCTCCAAGATAAATTAAGTTGCCGTGAGAATGGTTTATTTACCCTACATATATTTAATTCTAGAAGTTAATAATACCAGTGATTTAATTTTTTGGTGATTCAATATTTATTTGGGTAAATAAATAAATCTCCAAGATAAATTAAGTTGCCGTGAGAAAATAAATCTTGCTGGCATTAAAAATTTACATATCCATGTTCTAGGGATTTTAGGATGATCACCAAGCCATTGTATATTTCTCCAAGGAAGGGTTTTCTTCTAGTTTACCATTTTTTTTGTGCGTTGGACTGTGTTTTCCCGTAGGAAATGTCACAAACTTCTCTCAAATAAAAGCATCCTCTTATTGTGGGCCCTTCTTCCTTCTTTTGTGCCATCATGTTAGTCTCCACATCTAGTGTGTGCTTTGAGTAGGGCTGTGGAGGTCTTGGGACCATTTTGACCATGTCTTCCATGAAATATGACATTATTCATTTCAAATTGGAACGCTTTACGAAAATGTAAAATCTCTACCTTTGAAAAGTGCTTTGGATGCTTTTCTTATGTGAAGTGCTCCTCTTCTCTTACGCACTTAATCCTAATTATGCAGTAAAACGTTAATACATTAACTTAAAGGTGGGGGGTAGTGTTTTTCATTCGTGTAATCTCACTAATGGGTCATGCCAAGGGGTTCACATTGCCTCAAAAATGTAGATTATGCCTTGAGAACTATGAAAACACCCACAAATATTTCTTCAAAGGGAAAACTTGCACCAATATATGTAGATGAGTGCCTCAATGGTGAGATGCCACCATATTTACAATAGTGCTTCCAAATATATGAAGTTTGAATTCAACAATCAAACAAACCTCCAAATATGCGACAACCTTTAATCATGTGAACAAAAAGGTAATCACATGGACCTCTTTCACTATATCCCCAATGCATGATAATCAAAGCGATGCTTGAACTAATGGCTCATATCAACCTTTCTAATACTCATGCCTCCTTTGTACAATGTCGTTGAGAAGAATGCCTCAGAAAATGCGAAAGAACTTGCATTTTCAGGGGTGAGAGGGCCATAGCATTTAATGTTCTCTTGGCGTAACAGGAACTACACAGGTCTTGAAGGAATCCCCATGCAATTGTGCTCCACTTGTACTGATGGGACATGTAGTACACCATTTTGGACAAACTAAAGGTTCACTTTGATCCAACATGAATAACTTGGCTTGTTCACTGTTGTTTTGAGCTTCTTTATGGTTGCTACTGATCATTCAAGTGTTGCAAGTGGATGAAAATGAAAGATCATTCAAGTTTTGCAAGTGGATGCTTGATACCAATGTCACTGGGTACACTGGTCAAGGTATGGGGGAAGTTGTTGAGCATTAAGGGGATCAACCATTTGAGTGATCATTGAGATATCCATAACAAGATTGGTGCCAGTGAAATGATATAGTCAAGAGAAAAGGGCTTTAGTATTAGGCAGTGACAAAGTTGCTTTTTTTGTATATATCTTAAATATTTCCATAGGGCTGTTACTGAGTGATGATCGATGCCTCTGAAGTATTCCCAAAAAAGATAAGACCAAGATTGGATTTGTTAGCCCTTCCTTGAATAATGGGTGGGATTAGCATTGGAGTTAGGGGGATCACAATGTATAACACACAGGGCTTACAGAAGAAGATTCTTAAACCTTCTATTTAAGTTGACACACAGTTCTCCATTCTGGTCAAACGAAAGTTTGACTTCTGGCATGATTAATTTAGTTTGTTTTTCATAGTTTTGAGCTCCTTTATGTCGCTGGCATAAATCACTGAAGTGTTGCAAATGGATAAAAATGGTAAATGTGGATGAATGTGGTAAATCACTCTAGTGTTGCAAGTGAATGAAAATGGTAAATCACTCTTGTTACAAGTGGAAAATGGCTTGATAAAAAATCGCATTGGATATGTTTGATAGGTACAGGGGAGGAAGTTGAGCAGTAAGAGGATCAACCAATTGAAGGATTATTAAGATGTCCATGACAAGATTGGTGATAGTGGAAAGATATTGTCAAGTGCAAAGGGCTATTAGGGGGTGACAAGGTTTTCTGAATATAGGTGAAGTCCTTCCAAAGGGCTATTGGTGACTGAGGGTTGCTTTTCTTGATAGCTCTGAAGCTGTTCCTGAAAAAAATAAGGCTAAGATTGGATTTGTTACCCTTCTCTTCCAGAATGGGAGGGATTGGAGCTGGAGCTAAGGGGATCCCAATATGTATGACAGGGGGGCCTGCAAAAAGAAATACCTAAACCTTCTATACAAGTTGACATGTAGTTATCCATTTTGATCAAACTAAAGGTTGATTTTTATCTGGCATGATTAATTTAACTTTGAGTTTCTTTATAGTGGCTACTGCAGATTTGTGACATCTTTGGCATAAATCAGTCAAGTGCCACAGGTGGATGAAAATGGCAAATGAGTTATGTGTTGCAGGTGGATGAAAATGGCTCGATAAACAACTATTAAATGTGCTGGACAGTTATGGGGGAAATGGTTGAGGATTAAGGGGATCAACCATTTGAAATATTGCTGAGATGTCAGCAAGAAAATTGATAACGGTAGAATGGGAGGGATTGGAGCTGGAGTTAGGGGGATCACAATATATAAGATGTTGATGTTGAAAATCCAAGTACAATGTGTACAAGCGAGGTTTCTGAACTTCTGATAATTATTTGTAAATATATTAGGTTTTCTTTGCAATTACTTTCTCTTCATCAAATAATTACACCTCAGAAAGTCAATCAATAACAGTAAGGAGAAAGAAGAGCTCACAGAGCACAATAACAAGAGACACCAATGTTTAGGTCAGAGACAAGGGCAAAAACCCCACTAATGGGAAAACCCAACAAATTCTTTCCTTAGAGAGATCTTTCAACTATATATCAAGACATGGACTATTCTGACCACAAGAATGCTTCCGCAAGTGCTAAGTCATCAATGCAAAATGTCTCCAATACAATGTTAACAAGTAGTCTAACACGATCCCAAAAATCAACTTCAAGAGGCTGATCTTCTTACCATGATACTGTACTGAAGCTTGGATAAAACTTTCCCTCCGAAGCTCAGATTTCTGATAGAGTACAGTCCTGAGGAAACACACAACTTGGACCAATTACAGTCTTTAAATGGCTCAGATCTCATCTCAGGTCTCGGCCTAGTTGTAGATCTGAGGAAACCTCAAACTTAGACTGAACAGAAGCTCAGATCACAGAACAACACACAAATGATACTTCTCTAGGGCTCGGCCTAGAGGCCGACAGTCGGTGATCTCGGGCTAGGGAAGATTTGGACCTAATTCAGATCTCGGACTATTGTTATAGATCACAGGACAATATATATAAGATGCCTTTCTAGGACTTGGCCTAGAGACCAACCTTCAGCAGTCAAGGATTTCGGACCTCAGAAAGTACTTTGATACACCCTTCTAGAACTTGGCCTAGAAGCAGAACTCGGATGACAATTATCTCAGACAAGGAACCGACTGTAGTGATCATAGAACTTGGACTTTGGACCCTCCAAGAGAAGCTGCAGAACTCCGGCTTCCAACTCGGACTGGATCAGATCTTGGAGAGAGATAAAACGAAGACTTCTTTCCTTGATATGCCCTTACGCTCTTCCATGTAGTCGTCGCATTGGAGATCAGATCAGATATGAGTGAATGATCGAATTACACTCAAAGGAGGACAAGTGAGGTCCATTTATAGTCATCAAGATGATTCAAATGGGTGTGTCTATGGAGCAAGCTGACTTGACCTTTGTAGGCTGACTTTGCACTTGTATACAGTGTTTTAAAAAACGGCCGAGTCAACATTGACCTGGCCAGGTTGATCTGGGTCGAAGGCCTCCCCAGCGAAACGGTTGATGATTCGGTTCGGAAGGCTGAGTCAGCAATGACTCGGCCGAAACGGACCGTTTCCGTTATGAAATGGCCGGGTCACCAACTTCACACATTGCTAGTTTATGACCGGTTTGCTGCAAACCCTAGGCATGCAACGGGATGAACCAGGTTTATTGGCCGATTTAGTCGTGGAGGTTAATGAATCGACTGGTTTGACTGGTTACCTATTCAATCTGGACAGTTTTGAATACTACAATTTCAAATGAGCTATACTGAAATTTACATTATATTGACATTGTGAACATAGATATTATTGAAAATAATATTCTTTGTAGTCTTTTATCTATTTTTATTTTCTTTTATTCTTAAGTTTCCCAAATCGGGTGAAGTCATTACCCCAGCGAGTCAGGTAACTTTAGTCACAAATACTTTTTTATAGTCATATTAGTTGCTCGGGCTGCTTTTATTGGTCAGAGGATGTATTTTTAGACCTACAGCATCATAATGTTTCTGACATCTGTTGATTAGAAGTAGAACATGTAACGTGAACTTAATTAAGTGAATGCACATATAGGTGGTGGGGAGCAACATTTTTTCCCTGTTTGTTGTGGGTTCTCTACAGTTAGGTGAACCCCTACATACTGTTATGGGTTACACTACCTATATCAATCATCTATTCTAATAATATAATGTAATTGGCATGGCATGTCTTCTACAGGCTTGAGGAACTCGTTGGATGCATTAGCCTTAAATAGCTAGGGAGGAATGATACTTGTAGTTAAGCATTTGTGCATCTCCATCACATCTGTAAATCAATTTGATGATCTAATTAATCCTCTCAAATTCCTTGAATTGTTATTTAGTGCACACACAAAAGAAGGGGCCAAAGTTCAAACAAATAATACTTTCCTGGCTCCGAACAATTAACCTATTTGTACAACAATCATGAGTTTTAGTGACCACCTGAGGTAGATTTGAGGATCCAACCTACTATAAGCTGTCCCAAAGAATCTTAGAAAGTTGAATGCTTGCATTTCCCAACACAATCAGTTGCTGGTGGGAAGAATACACTTGCCAAAGGTGAAACAGGGATGTTGAGTAGTAGGAGGCATTGGATATGTATGCAGCCATTTATTGCAATAGAGCATCTTACCCTCACTGGCAATGTGTGAAGTTGGTGAAATGGCCGGGTCACCAATTTCATGAGCCTACTTTGATCATATGTTGTCTTCCATCTATATTATAATGCTGTGTGTTTGGAAACATGAATGAAAATCTTTAAAATTATGTTTAAAATCTTCAAAATTATGTTTTTTTTTTAATAAAAAAATTAAATATTTAATGTATTTTTTACAACGACCGAGTCATTGAAAACGAGCCGGCCGAGTCATTACCGTTTCGGAGTCGGAGTCAGAGTCATTGCTCGGCCGAGTCGGAGTCGGAGTCGGAGTTTTAAAACTATGCTTGTATATTAAAAACTGGATGACTACTTAAACATGAATGATATCTGAAAATAGATGATGGGTAGGGATGGAAATATGAGCTTGTTGCATCTCTGCAACTTGGAGAGCAAGGAATTTCCAATTAAAAAAGAAAATTACCAGAAATGTGATGGAAATAAACAAGATGCTTGATAAACATGAGTTTTGACACTCTGATATGTTATCTTCCAAGTGAATTAAAAGTCATCTACTAACTATTAATGAGCAGTGCTAAGAATTTGACAGCACCAGTCTCTGCTGCTGATAAACTTCCCACTTGACCTTCAATTGACTCAAGAAAGTGACAGTCCACAGAAATGTGCAGCTTGACTTGAAGCAATCCTCCATGCCTCTTCTGATTAACTATAACTTATAAGTAATGGTCGCTTTTGATTCAAATCTGTCTTCTCAAAAGCTGGTTGATACTCTTTGCATCAATGCTTACTTGGCAGATAGGAGTACAGGTTCAGTGTTAGATGAGGGAAAAGTATTGTGCAAATTAAACATCAAATTGTACAAGGATGTTAAATACAAGTGTGGAAATTTGAATTTCAGCTAGATATTTTCTTATTTAGATGCATAAAATTATCAGTGTTTGGAATTTTAGGAATCATTTTATGGTAGCTTTGGCTGTTGTGTTGTAAATGAAAAAACAATTGAGGTTTAACTTGAGCTTTTTCATTACAGGAATTTCCTCTTTTTAAGGCCAGTGTAGAAGCCTATATGGATTACTAGCCATGGTTTATGGCCGTTTGCATCCTAGTTTTTATCAGTTCAGGGTAAGTTATCCAAAAGATTGCTTCGAATTAAAAAAAGGAGTTTATTATAAAGTATATGTGTCATTATTATTTCGGATGTGGTCTCTTTTAATTGTCCTCGTGTTTTCTTCTTGTCCAGCTGGCTGTTATGTGTGCATTTCATGATCTATCTGCTAAATGGCACAGCCTGTCTACATAACCATCAGCGGTGACCATCCTTCCTTTTCCAGATTTTAATCTTCATTTCGTAGTGAACACATTGAAGTGTTCCGAGGTAAAAATGTTCTAATTCCTGACACATTCGTTGCATTCATTAGTAGTGTTTCTTTTCTGGAGTTGTACTGCTTCAAGCTAATCTTTAAAAATGATTTATATAATTGATCACCTATAAACACATGGCATTATTATCTTTTTTTTTTTTATAAATTGCATTAATCATATCTGAAGCCTGTTGCACAAACTATGCTAGACTGTGTGGTTGGTGCCATGGCATTGATTAGTCTGAGTCACAATGTGCAACATTGGTAATCACCTCCTGTCACATGGCAGATGTGCGTTCTGCATGAGCTGGGCCATTAACTTTTAGGGGGTCAATTTACCTTTTAATAACTTTTGACTGGCATGGTCATATATTGGTCACCCTTGTTTGGCGTTCATTTTGTTATTCAATTTTTATCGTTCAGTAATGATTTTGTAAATTTGCAGGGTCGGAAGAGAAGGCAATGGTCTGTGCATCAATGATCAAATCATGACTAGACAAAGTCTGAATGCAGCTTCTGGTTCTGTCAAGTGCTCTACTGGATTGGAGAAGCAGGAATATAATAAATGAACCTAGTGGCAGTTTTAAGTTTTGCAGGTTTGGTTTTGTGGTTCTGTTCAAGACCGACATCCTTGACCTTGCAACTGCTGATACAGCTTTAAAACTTGAAACAGTCAGGTCTCGGAGTGTGCTTAGCATTTCAACAAGATGCCAAGTTGGCAGGCTGATTCAATGGGCATTCAACCATATGTGCTAAAAGTATAATGCTCATTTAGGAAATGATGTTTTACACTCAATCTATACGTTATTAGTGTTAATTTAATATTCTTCCTCTCTAGGACCTTATCAAAATTTAGGAGTTAAAGTGTAGGGAACGGCCTTTTCAAAGAAGTCTGGGACGGAAATATATGAATATTTTAGTAAAATATTTTCTTGTTACTATCTCTTTTTAGTTGGCTCAGAAAAAAATCGTAATTGTATTATATGATGACAAAATTATATTACATAGATACATACTGAGACTCGCATTTCAGAAGAGTCCCCAGACGCTAAGCTCTATAAGATCATATATTGTATATTCATTCAGTACCCCTCCAGAAAGGTCCGTCATGTAATAAAAATAATAGGTACACAGTCCAAAACATTCACTACGACTATTAAAACATCATAAAGGTCTCCCATTAAGTCCTCTGCCAAAAAGTGTAGTAGTTGTTTATTACTTTCAAGTTTCATTATTTCATTGCCCTATTATTTTTTTTTAATTAGTATATGTGTTGTTATTTTTTTAATTAAGATATATGCTTTGTTTGAATCACAAGTTTGAGTTGTGAACTCTCTACAATCCTAGTGCTTTAGGGTTTTTCCAGGGTGCTGAATCGATATATACAGTCAAAAACCCAGTTTAAATAACAAAAAGTAAGATTTGACCAATTTCTTTTTTGCTGGATTCCAGTCAAAAACTCTAAAATGTCTAATAGTTAAACAACACCATTGGTGACCAGGATCAGTTTCAAATCTGCATTTTGCAGCATGCCTACTTCCCCATATAGCTTGCAAAGTACCCTATGTTTTTATAGCATCAGGTTACTTTTTCGCTTAATTTTTTTTTGGTCTGTACTACTTCCCATTTGTAACTCAAATATGCAAAACTTCTGGTAATTTATCATGAAATTCACTGCTGTAATCCCGGAAGACATCATGTGTTCTTTCTGCCGACGACAGAATTAAATTCCAATTGAAGTGGAATTGGCAGTGCATATGCTTATTTATTTTTAGTGAGGTCTTGGATTTGAGGGATTACGCATGTGTTCTTTCTGCCGACGACAGAATTAAATTCCAATTGAAGAGGAATTGGCAGTGCATATGCTTATTTATTTTTAGTGAGGTCTTGGATTTGAGGGATTTTGCGTGAGGAAATTCTATTAATGGCATCAAGTCGTTAGGCCTGTTTGGACACATTGGCTTGTTATTTTCCTTATGTTTTAATTTTGGTTTATTATTAATGGCATTGGTAATGAATTCACTGCTGTAATCCCGGGAGACATCATGTGTTATTTCTGCCGATGTCAGAATTAAATTCCAATTGAAGAGACATTGCCAGTACATATGCTTATTTATTTTTAGTGAGCTCTTTGATTTGAGGGATTTTGTGTAAGGAAATTCTATTAATGGCATCAAGTCGTTAGGCCTGTTTGGACACATCTGCTTTTTATTTTCATTATCTTTTAATTTTGGTTTATGATTGATGGCATTGGTAATGAATTCATTCAAAACATTTGGCTTCAAAGAAATTTATTGGTTCCCGTTGGAGCTACCATCTTTTTAATCTCGTATGTAGACAATATCTGTTACTCTTGTTATTGGGTGTGGGAGAGATTTTGAAATTATTTTCTTTTCTTGACACTCGCTCGCTGGGACAGGCTGTATAAATTTTCCAATGGTAACCCTCTATCAACAGGTAGCATATTCCTTTCTTAAATATCATACACTGATAGGTCCTTGCGGTAAGAGTATTTTCTTTGCGATGTCTGCTGGAACTGTTTTCCAGGGAGCGATAGCTCGTCCACTGTAACTTGATTTCCGTTACAAGGACACGGAGTAAGAGTTAGAAAGCTTTGCCAATTTTAGATAGCTCGTCCACTGTAACTTGATTTCCGTTACAAGGATATGGAGTAAGAGTTAGAAAGCTTTGTCAATTTTAGATAGCTTGTCCACTGTAACTTGATTTCCGTTACAAGGACACGGAGTAAGAGTTAGAAAGCTTTGTCAATTTTAGCAACGAGACAGTAGAGCAAACTTGAAAAATGAAATATAGAAGGGGTAATAACGCAAGGAAACTGGTAAAGACTATGGTATTTCTGTGTTGAAGTAGGTGTTAATGCAAGTTTGGCTTTGGCTTCACAATTTCCTAGAGATTTTAAACAAAAGCAATCGTATTAAAAGGCATAGAATAGGTCACTGTTCATGCATCTTGGGAGGCTTTTCCCTACGTTAGTTTTGTTAAATTTCATTTTTAAATACGTTAGTTTGCACAATTAAATTATATGCAAGTAAATATCTCGTATTCTTCGAAAGTTTTTTTTTCAGAACCAGGCTCCCGAAATAGAATTCACTGGTGTTGTTCTGTCCCATTTGATCAGTTTTGTGTTTTGGTGTCTCCTTTCCCTCCAAAAACCAAAACACTATCCTAAAACCCAGTTTTGACCATTTAATGACGGCACCCTTCTGTTGTGAATGAACATGATCTGGATGACTTCTGGTCACTTCCACTGCCACAAGATACAAATATTGTTGTTGGATTTTCAAGGGCATTGAGTCATGAACATGTCCACGTTGAGAGTGTACATAATCTAAATTCAAATGATTCATCTGGCCACTTCCACTGCCACAAGACACAAATATTGGTGTTGGATTGTCAAGGGCATTGAGTCAAGATGCTGAACATGTCCACGTTGAGTGTACATAATCTAAATTCAAATGATTATGTAGTTTTGTTTTATTGTTGACTATAACATGCTTATTTTTGGACCATGCAAGACAAATAGAGTCAGTATTAATTTTATTCTGGTTCATGTGTGGAGAGCCGTGAACTTGCTTGGCATAAGATCCAACAAGGATGACAATGTCATTGTTCTAGCATTGTTGGACATCCTTTTTGTCAAAGCTTCTACTAGAAGTGAGGAGGTTAGGTTGACTATGGACAAAACAAGAGTTCCTATCAAATAGAAGGACATATCAAGAAGAAAAATGTAAGAGTGTTGATTGATTCGGGAAGTACCCAAAATTTTATTCATTGTAAGATGTAGCCAAGGAATTGAATTGATTCTTATATCTAGTATCAGAGTGTCAAGTGATGGTTGTAAGTGGAGGAACCATAAATTGCCATGGAAATTGCCATAATATCAAGCTATCCAGGGAGAATATGTATTGAATAGCCTAATGCTTTCCATTCCAATGGGTAGTGATGATGTTGTACTATGAGTCCAATGGCTACAATCCTAGGCTACAATAGCTTTTAATTTTCAAGAGCTTTTCATGAAATTTCTTTGGAAGGAAATGAAGTTGAATTAAGGGGTATCACATGGAAACTAGGAAATATAATCAACTCTAACAGAATGACAAAGCTTCTAAAGAAAGAACGAGGTGTAATTGCACAATTATGTTCGCTAGAGGTTCCCACATCAAAATCATCTATTTCTTTAGATCTCCAAAAAGTCTTGGACAATCATTCCAAGGTATTTGAGACTCCCCACTTCTTCATGATCATGATCATGCTATTCATTTGATTCTGGGAAGTGTTCCTCCAAACATCAGGTTTTACAAATCTCCCTATGCTGAAAAGAGTGAAATTGAATGTGTGGTTACAGTAATGTTAGGTAATGTTAGAGGCTGGTATAATTCAACTTAGTCAAAGTTATTTATTTGTTCCAGTGGTATTAATGCACAAGAATGATGGGTCATGGCACATGTGTCTGGATTATAAGTAGCTCAACAAGTTCACTATTAAAGATAAATTTCTTTTTCCTGTCATTGATGAATTATTGGATAAATTGCATGGATCAATTTACTTCACCAAGTTGGATGTTCATTCAGGATATCATCAAATCAGAATGAAGGCCGAAGACATTCCAAAAACAACATTTAGAATTCATGAGGGTCATTATGAATTTTTGGTCATGCCTTTTGGCCTTACCAATGCACCTTCTACATTTCAAGGTTTGATGAATTCCATTTTCAAACGGTTCTTTAGAGAATTTGTGTTAGTATTTTTTTGATGATATACTAATCTATAACAAGTCTTGGAAGGATCATGTTCAACATGTTGACAGGGTGTTCAAACTATTGGAGGAGAAACAATTATATGCAAAAAGCTCAAAATGTTTCTTTGGAGTACAAGAGGTGGAATATCTGGGTCATATTGTATCTCATGAGGGTGTGAAGGTAGACCTTAGCAAAATTAAAGCCATTAAGGAATGAAAAATCCCCACATCCATAAAGAATCTGCGAGGATTTCTCGGGTTGACAGGTTATTATCGCAAGTTTGTTAAGAATTATGGGCGAATAACAACACTTCTAACAACATTATTGAAGAAAGATGCATTTTCATGGACTCTAGAAGCAATGAAGGCCTTTGAACATCTTAAAAAGACAATGTGCGATGCCTTAGTGAATGGAATTGGTTCTGTTTTAATGCAAGAAGAAATACCCGTTGCTTTAAAAAATCGTCCAATTAAAGGAAAGTATTTACATAAAGCTACTTATGAGAAGGAAATGTTGGCAATACTACATGCACTTAAGAAATGACGATCTTACCTAATGGGAAGACCCTTTAAGGTAAATACGGATTATGATAGTCTTAAATACTTTTTAGAACGAAGATTATCTTCAGAAGAGCAACAAAAATGGGTCACAAAGATGTGTTAGGACTTTGAAATCATCTACAAAAAATGGAAGCAAAATGTTGTGGCAGATGCACTCTCAAGAAAGGATGAGGATGTGGAAGCATTGCTTTGTGTCATTTCTATTATCCAACCAGATTGGATAAATGAAGCAATGGATGAATGGAAGAATGACAAAGAAGCGTGGGCACTCATTCAAAAGTTACAAGATCTCAATACATCTGATACATTTAGTTGAAAAGATGATTTGTTATGGTACAAAGATCGCTTATACCTATGTAAGAATTCCCAACTCAAACAAAAGATTTTATGGAATTGCACACCTCCTCACTTGGGATTTTTAAAAACTTACGACATGATTAAGAAGGAATATTTTTGGGATGACCTTAAATTGAATATTCAAAAGTTTGTGGCAGAATGTTTGGTTTGCCAATAAAATATATGTGAAACAATTAAGACCCCAGGTCTATTAAATCCTTTATCCATTCCAAGCCAACATTGGGAGGAGGTTTCAATGGATTTTACCACAGGGTTAGCCAAGTTCGAAGGAAAGAGTGTCATCATGGTGGTAGTTGACAAACTTGCCGAGTATGCACATTTTTGTGCATTATCACATCCATTTAAAGCTAGTACAATCTCTACAACATTTATGGAAACAATTCAAACGCTGCATGAAAACCCAAAGATTACTGTAAGCGATAGAGATCCCATTTTCACTGGAAATTTTTGGACAATTATTTTCTTGTCTTGGTACTTAGTTAGCAAATATCTCATCTTATAATCGTCAATTTGATGGGCAAACTGACATAGTAAACACGTGTTTGCAAGGATATCTTCGTTGCTTTGTATATGATAAACAAACACAATGCGTCAAATGGTTGCTTTGGTTGAATGGTGGTATAACACTTCTTTCCATACTGCAACAAAAATGACCCCATTTTATGGCACTTTATGGATATCATCCACCGTCCATCACATCATATTTAAAAGAAAATTATAAGGTTCAAGCAGTGGAAGATCACATCGAGCATCAACAACATGTTCTCCAACTCTTAAAGGATAACCTCACTTTGGCGCAGAATAGAATGAAACAACGGACAGATCAACATCGCAATGAAAGAAGTTTTGATGTAGGTGACTGGGTATTCCTACATTTACAAACATATAAACAAATGTCCCTCAAGCAAGCTAAGAAGGATAATAAATTATCACCAAAGTATTATGGTCCGTACAAGGTATTGCAATATATTGGTACTACGAAATACAAATTGGAGCTTCCTGCAACTTCCCGAGTGCACTCAGTTTTCCATGTTTCATGCTTAAAGAAGGTTAGAGGTGACAAACTTCCAGTTCAAACAATATTGTCAGAATTTGACGAGGAAGAAAAAATCATATTGGACCTTGAAGTAGTCACATAAACAAGAACTCTACAGCTACAAAATCGATCAATGTTCGAGTATCTCATCAAGTGGAAGAACTTACCCGCTGAAGATTCCACATGGGGGTGAAAATTTTATACAGAAGCATCAAGAACTACTCAAGCATTGAGGACAACACTTTCTTGAAGGAGAGGGGCATGCTAGGTCCCTATAATACTAGTGATTCCCCTATAGATTGAAAGTGAAGAGGTTAGATTGACTACAGACAAAACATGAAAGAGCCCCTACTAAAAGTGAACAGTTAGGTTGACTATAGACAAAACATGAAAGAGACAAGTTTTTGTCCATAAGTTCTTCAAGCCAAAAAGACCTACAAAATTCGATGAAAGGCTTTCTTGTGGTCTAATGTATACTTCTAAAACTTTTTGGACCCATATCTCCAAAACAACATCGACACAAGGAAATGCAAGACTCGATGAAAGGCTTTCCTGTGGTCTAATGGATACTTCCTTTTGCAAAGTTCCTTTGATAGAGGACCTTGCCTTTCCATGTATTTATCATAAATCATATCCAACTATGTTTTCCTTCATCCTATAATGATTAATTGTTTTAAATTTTGAAATTTCATTATCCTTAATCATATCATCATATATTTTAAATTATAAAATTTTAATGGAACGTTTATGTTGTTTAGACCATTGTTGTTTTCTAAATTAGTATGTATCATAGCCAACAATGCATGTGAACAGTAAAATGACTTTGCCTAACATTATATATTTGTATATGCAACACTTCACTTTCTTTCTAAATAGAGTAGGCCCATGAGCCACATAATTAACAATGTAGTAGAAAGGAAAGGGTTTACATAAAATTGGTTGAAAAGTGGAAACAATTTCTTTAATAAAATTAATTATAAAAACACTGTTTCCCTTTTTGTTCAAGCAAGATTTTTAATTATATTTTGTATGATCAAAAGATTATTATGATTTAAACAATTTTATTGATGATACTCAGTTTGAGTTCGAATACATTTTAAAAGTTTAATATAAATTGATTGTTGCAAAAATATCCCATCTTTGCTATAACTATGCATTATAACTATCACTGTTATAATTTTTTTATATAATTTGAAGAGAATCATAGATTCTATCTGCATGCTTTGAAATAGTTATCTAAAAAATATTAGATACATATGACCCACAAGTTAGATAAAATGTTATTTTGGCAATATTTTAATTATTAAAAAAAATAATTTGTTTAAATTAAATCCAAAATCAATAAATAGCATTAATTATAATAATAATTAACATTATTAATTATTATAAGAAATGTTTAATGTACTTTATAAAACACTATAATATTGCATATTGATCTCATTTAATTTAATAAATTTCTAATTATGTGATTCCATAAGGTGGTTGACTCTTTAGGTTCATTAAATCAAAATTTTTAGTGAAAAGTTTTAAGGAAACATCTTCACATATTATTGTGATTTTATGAAGAATTTGGCATCTTATTTTTATAGCATTTTGGTGGCATATTTTGGTCTTTAGATCGATTTTTAGTGGATTATAGGCTTTGGCATCTTATTTTTATAGCATTTTGGTGGCATATTTTGGTTTCTAGATTGATTCTTAGTGGATTAGAGGTAGTGGGCATATTTTTTCTTATTAATAGAGAGCTTGAATGGTTGCAGACTTGTAAAGGTTTGGATACATGGGGTTGCTTTTTAGACAAATTATGGAATTTGTTTAGAAACTTTTTAATATTCAGTGTGAGGTTGAATGGATATAGAGATATAATTGGATAATGAACAATTTTTTGAAAGTGACACATCATCTTTGAATGATTTGGTGGACATCTATCTATAGGGGTTGGTGCATAGGTTTAGATAAATGAGCATTGCTTTTTAGACAAATTATGGAATTTGTTTAGAGGCTCTTTAATATTCAATGTGAAGTCGAATGGATATGGAAATATAATTGGATAATGATCAATCTTTTGATGATGACACATCATCCTTAAATGATATATTAGACATCTAATTCGTTAGGGAGTTGTCTATAATGCGACTTTTTGGAGATTCCGGTGACGGAATCCGGCGAAGAAAGTGAGGTAAAATCTTGATTTGTTGCAGTTAAAATGGTTTTTTAACTGCATATTTGGATTCAGCACCCTGAAAAACCCCTGGGACTCTTTGATTGTGCAGAAACTAGCTATCAAACTTGTGATTCTAATAAATTGCTGCCGGATTTTGACCGGAAAAACCCACCAGAAAAGCTTCCAAAAAGTCTCATTATAGACAACTGCATTCGTTAGAGTTGGTGTTGGTGTGGAGGAATGTGAACAATCATGGGGAGTCCAAGATGCCTTGGAAGTTGAATCCAAAGGTCAATAGGAATGTTTAAATATGTGTAGCATTTGAGTAATAAATCATCTCGTGCTTATCAATTTGTTGTCTATCTTTGTGTTGGTTTCTTACACTGGTATAAGAGCCAACATAACTCTACCCCTCTGCTCATCAGAAACGTCTCTTGGCCTTCCTTCCATCCTGGCTTGTCAACTCCCCTCATGTTACATTTCTGACCACATTTGTGTCCATGAATCTTATGCATGCAGAAGCACCCTCCATTTGATGTCAATTATCCTTGCTTTGCGACCAGGAGTTTCTTTAGTTGATTCCACCTCCCTTGATTGCATGTTAGGTGTGCTTACTACGAATTCCTTTATTTTCAGCCACATTTACATGCGGTTGTACACGTGGAAGAGACATGTATTGATATTATCATTGTCGTTAGTGCACCTCATCTTGAGCTGAAGTAGAGGGACATCGATGCATTTCCTATAATGCTACACTGTTGTGTCCCATTTTTCTTTTTGAAGCATCGATTTATCTTCTTCCTTTCATCTTGGATTTCACATTTACTGGTTCTCCATTCATTTCTTCCGAGTCATGAGCGTCATGACATTGCTTATCTTTGTCCTTTCATTTGCTCCTTTTGGTACCTGTTTCCTCTTGCCAATTTGCTCATGTTTTTAAAATTCTGTAAACTCTTGCACCCTTCTACATAACCGGAAACAAGATTTACATATCAAAGACTTACTTTGAATCTGCAACGAGACATCCAAAATGCATTACCCCATAAAGTCGCCATCTTCAGTAGATTCCCTGTGTGTATTTCAGCCTTGTTTTAACTCATATACACTCGTTTGGATTAAGAGGGATAATTTTGGAGACTTAATCAGTTAAAATTGATGTGGAGAAATGTGAATAATCACGGGGGAGTACTAGGAGTTCAAAAGACTTTGAAAACTGAATCCATTAATCACCGGAAATGTATGTATTAATATATGTACTATGAATAATAAAGCATTGTCTATTTGTGTGAGTATTCCCTACTTAGAAGGCAACCTAAAGGCTACCGAAAATTCTTGGATGTCAATATCATTATGGGCAACGAAACTGGAAAGTCATGTGGCTTTGGTTTTCTGACCATTGGCATTCTTGAAGAGACAGTTAAAAAGGTGTTGCGCTGAACTGATCCAGTCCGTGGAGGCTCTTTTACTCTCGTTGTTTTGCGGTGGAGGATTTTATCTCGGTCTTCTCATTCTTGATAGTTTCCAGCAATATCGGAGTATAGTTTCCAGCAATATCGGAGTTGTGGAAGGTTTTCCTTGTGGACGTTTGGTACCTGCGCTTGCTCTTCTACGGTATTCGAAGCGACGAGACAGTGTTGCACTGACATCTAATTTTTCACTTATCGAGCCAGGTGTGTCCGTGCTTGACAGAGCAGCTTGTGAGCCACGGGTGTGGGGCCTTCCTGACCATGAGTTTTGTGGTCTTCTCTTTGTTCGGTGCGGAGCAGCTTGTGAGCCACGGGTGTGGGGCCTTCCTGACCATGAGTTTTGTGGTCTTCTCTTTGTTCGGTGCGGACCGTAGATGAAAACAATGTGAATGTGCTTAGCGATTCTCCATATGTGACCATTTCATTGTCTCTGGGCTATATTTATCTCTTATTTATCTCTTATTGGGAGTTAATGGGGCTCTGAGTTTTACTTCACATGGATAAAGGCCACATGCACTTTTGGTGAATTTTAAACTCCACGGTGGTATCATAAAGAGAAATATTCATTGACAGATCCCCAGTTCTCTTGATTCTTAAGGTTATGACTTCATCGATGATGAATCTCTATTGCAAGCTCTCTATTGCTGGACCATATTTTTAAATGTGTCCATTTATCTCTTTGCTTGACTGAGGGTTTTGTTACGTGAAGCAACTTCATACCAGCAAGGTTTTGTTATTTGCCAACGGTGCGCAGTCTCGTTGGCTTGATTGAATTGTGCAGGAAATTTATCCCACTGATTCGACCTTGTATTATTATAATAAGGGGCGGCTCACTCGTTCTGGACACTAACTAGGTTGATTGTTGTGATTCTAGCATCCAGTGGATATGTAATGATGAATTATTGCTGGTTAGAGAATGCAACAGATGAACAAAAGCTACGATTAACGAGATCCGCCAGAAGAAGGTTTGAATGCATTGTTTCTTTCTGTTGCTAATCATCAAAACGAAGTCATTTGGAGAAATCGATTTGACTTCTCCAGGGCAATGAGCTATGCCATAGAACTACTGGTTCTGAAGGCAGTTTCCAATCGCTCATAACACATCCTCAGATGACCAATGGGGGCCTCAGCAATTCCGTGCAAGTTGGGACTATGTCAATTTGCTCGGTCTTGACATCAAATGTTGACGTCCACCGCTTGAGCATGAGAGTGATCATGCCACACTACCAATAAGACTTCAAAAGCCATGATCTGAATCTTCAAACAACCATAATTGAAGAGTTTCTATCTGTTGATTCTACCTATTTTGGGTTTATTCCGCTTATTTAGGGCCAAGTGTGTTCATAGTTACACAACCGACTCCACAACAGACCTGGTTTATTGGTAATCAGAATACATCTATATACTAATGATCCATTCATCTAATGAAGCCTGCCTTTTATTTCACTGATAAGAATTTTTGACATTTCAAGAATTTATAAAAATTTAAGCAATTTGTCGTAATCTTCGTATCGACCCTAGGTGCACCAATGGATTTTGTATAAGGGAAATCCCACTTTAGAATTATACTATTGGTCTGAGTACATGAGAAGATTTTTTCACACCTTTTATCAAACACATGTTCTAGTTAGAGGTTTTGCAGCTTTCGAGTTTCATTTGCAGTGATTGTTACTTTTGTAGAGCAACTCTTTTTAGCCTTTTATCAATGTGTTTAAGAGAGAAGCCTTTTTCAACTTTTCATTGTGAAAGAATTGTATGTTTATGTTTTTGATTTCAGGTGGAGTACAAGGACCTGTTGTGGAAGAGTCCTTTTTTATGTTGACATTTTCATGACTTGCTGTAGGGAGTCATCTCTCTGAGTGAGAATTCTTTGTAGGAGAAACAAGCCACTCTAGTGTCAACAAGTTGTAATGTACTCAGTTGATCCTGAAATCAATATAGCGGTCTAGCTATTGGAGCAGGCCTGGAGATGTAGCCTGGGAGGGGTGGACTCTGTTATCAAATTCTGGTTTTTTTTTTCATATTTATCATATTGAATTGTATGTGAATTTGTTTATCTTTTAAGTTCATGTGAAAACTTAACTTACCATATTGAAGGGGTTGTGAAACGCATTTTACCTTTAAAGACCCATTTTGTTAACTTTGCAAAGTGTCAAAGGACGATCAGTTTTATAGGAGGAGCTTTCCTCCAATTTTAGATCAAAAAGGCCACTGACTATCTGATGGTACAAAGTGGTATTTACTTTGGTTGTAATGCAAGTGTTAGTAAGTTTGATTGCAGACTGAAATGGAGAAGGGGTTGTTTTACAATCTTCCATGTGAAAACAATGAAGAAGGTTACATGCATACTAGATTGGGAAAGAGAAATCCCTTCCTTGGATTGGAATACTCGGAGGCCAAGGAAATTGTGCAAATATCGTAAGTCTATCATTTCAAACTTCTCCGTAAGACTCGACTTTACATGGGTTAAAATTTTAGTGTCAAATGTCATCAACACAAAGAACAAGGATTATGAGATAGCTTCTTATTTTCTTGGTGTAGGCATTAGGGTCAAAATGACATATAGAGAAGTCGATGTGAAGAAGAAAGCTATCCATTTTTTGCATTCCAAGCTGGAGGAGTTTGTTTAAGACCATATCAAGATTTATTAAGGAAACAAACAAGGTAGGAGTCACTCTAAACATAGCCAAGAGGTTGTTCCATGTAGATTTCTTGTAGTCCCCATGCAAGAAGGTAGATTTAACATCTATCTGATGGATTTCCCATCCATGGGAGATAATAAGGGTTAGAATAAGGAGGATGTAATTCATTTTGGAAACAAGGGAAAATGCTTCATTGTAGTCAATATGTTCAACTTGAGAGAGTCATTTAGCAACTAATCGAGCCTTATGTCTTTGAAAACAACCATTTGTTGCATACTTAGTTATGTATACCCATTTATATTTGATAAGTTTTCTTCTTTTTGGAAGAGGTACAAGTTCTGAAGTATCGTGTGCCATCAAGGAACAATAGTCTTCATTTATTGATGTTTCCCAATTTGGATGGACCTAGTTTTTGCAAATGCTTCAAGACCATGTCTATGAAACTTGAGCCAAAATAGAGGAAGCTCCCTAGAATTGTGAAAAAGTATGATGTTGATATATAGGATCAATGACATGATCATCAATTGCTTCATGTGTTTAACGAATCCATTTGGGAAGTTGTGGTGCAAGTTCGTGTTCAATGGACACATCTGTAGGGATATGAGCAGGGGGAGATGAATTTTCATCCTTAGTGTCATCATTTGAAGAAGAAACTATAATAGGAAGAGAAGGTGGTGATCAATGACATGATCGCCAATTGCTTCATGTGTTTAACAAATCCATTTGGGAAATTGTGGTGCAGGTTCATGTTCAATGGACACATTTGTAGGGATATGAGCAGGGGGAGATGAATTCTCATCCTTAGTTTCATCATTTGAAGAAGAAAATATAATAGGAAGAGAAGGTGGTATAGATGTTGAAGATAGCTCATAGATCGAAGAGGACACAATCATCAAATTAGGCTCGTAGGGTAAGATATTTTCATCAAATTTAACATATCTTCTAATGATTATTTCATTGGAGTGAGGTTAAAAAATTATGTAACATTCTACATCTTTAAAATATCCAACAAAAATACACTTCTCACTTTGAGGCTACAAAGCTTTCATTTTTTCATCAGAAATGTAAGCCCATGTTATACTAGTGAAGATATGGAAGTGGCTTACATATGGCTTAATGTTAATTCATCCTTCTTTCGATCCGCAAAACATATTTATACAAACCTCCCACCAGATGTGTCATGTTCTTAAGCATTCCGAGACCCCCGTCATATACCACTTACCGCCGCTACCCCCGTCACAAACCACCTTCCACCCACTTTCTCCCATCCCTATCACCTCTACCAACTTAACACTTCTTCCATCGTAACCGCGAACATGACTCCCACTATTTTTTTAAATAAAGTTAGTAAATTAACTGTTGCAGTTATTTATTCCTTCCTACCAAAGTTCCAATATTAAATTGGTGACATGCGGAGCATTAACACCAATAAAGGCTATTCAACCTCATTTATAAATCTAAATTTCCTTCCATAAATTGCATTATTCTTCATCTCTCTAGTGTTCGTAAAAGTACTCAATGACATCAAATCTCCAAATTGAACAGTCAAACACCTCTACCAACCAGCATATCACCGAGTAAATTTAGCTTCTTGTTTTCATTTAAGTTTAAAATGGCTAGTCAGAAGGGGAAATCTAAGATCTCTATTGAAAATCCTATGCTCCCCCCTATCCCTAATTTAGATGAATTCCCCCTGTTAGACACCTAGTTCAAAATCATAGAAACCAAGTATGAATTTGACTTGTATGAGCTACATATTTGGGAATTTCAGAAGTTTGAAGATGTCAGTGAGGAATTCAACCTCTAGGAGTCCATGTTATGCCAATTGGTCTTCCCCCAAAATCATCATTTGCCTGAATTCATTATCTGGTGTGAAAGTCGTTATCTACCAAGTCAAAGAGCCATAGTTGCCCAAAATAATGAAATTTTGTTGTCCATAACTCCATAATACATTTGCCAAGCCCTACAGATTCTCAGTTGATTCCTTGATGGAAATTTATCAAAAACTCACTTTTCAGTAGTGAGCCCATATTTTTGAGTCACTTTTGCCTGAAGGTTCAAAATTGCCTTGAACCAATCCACCATATTATTCAACAATATTTCCTGAAATGTTCAAACAAGTTCTATGTTTTTTTCTTAGATCGATGAAGTCATCCTTGAATTTCTGTCAGTATTTTCATTTGGTAAAAAAATCCTTTGTCGTTTTTAATTTTAGCCATTTTATTTTAGATATTATCCATGAGCAGTTCCTAAAATTTAGTGCAGAGGGGTGTTTCAAGCATCAATTAGTTTTGGTGTATTTATTTTTGTACCAACAGTCTGAAAGATTCAAAATGCCTCTCTAAAAGCTTGATTCACAGAGAGTCACAGTCTGTCATCCATTGGACTTGATTGGTTAGAAGAAATTCAGAAGAATATTCTTTTACTAATTTTCTATGCTAATTTTTCTATTTCTTTATGTCTCTTTAAGAATGATGTATTTCCAAGAATATCTACAAAAATTAAAATAATTTTGCATCTCAGTGAACAGTGAAAAGTGGGATATTGGTATCTATATCAAAATTTTACAGAAATAAGAGTTTATAGTTGTGAATTTCCACCATATAAGCTCCCTATTTTTGAGCCCATGAGGATTTTTCCTCTAGAGTTTATAAGGCAAAGAATGAATATGGATGAAATTAATTTTGTATTTAGGAAACAAAAATCCCAATTCAAGTTGAAAGCTCAAGTTGGTCTATTCATAGTAAACACCAGAGCAACATACAAGGAGGTTGAGAGTTTATTGAGAGAGATGAATTTCAAGTTAAGTTTTAGCTGACCTTATGACCCTTTGGGAGTGATCTCATTAATTAGAAGTGAACATAAGTCAACTCCCTATATTCATATATCTAAACCAGAAATTGAACAGTGTGCAACTCAGGAAGTATGGGAGGAAAACACTTTGTAAGATGTTGAAGAGTAGATTTCCAACCAAACAACGTTAGAGACTCCAAGATTGAAAGAAAAAGATTTAAAGAGACCAAGTGAGAGTATGTCCCCTGTTGTTTGAGGTTCTAAATTAGTAGGATTTAAATTTTTCAAAAGAAGAAAGACAATGAGTACACAGGAAGAATCATCATAAGTAAGAGATACTAAGGTCTCTACAACAGTTAGGTTATCAAGCGAACTTGTCTTTTCTTTGCAACAAACTAAAGAAATAATTTCTGATACACATGCCTCCCCTTTTTCTAGTCAGCAAAGTATCTTTTCTAGGTTCATAGAAATGAAGAAGAAGAATGAAATATTAAACTCTACTACTTATTCTCAGCTTTGGAAGTAGACATGTACTACTCTAACCAGATTATTATCTGCATTGGACCCTGACAAAGGATAATTTCAATTGGAATTTCTTGAGACAAAGGTTCCAGTTCGTAAAAGTGCAGACGATTACAAAAATTCAGTATTGACTTTTGATACTAAACATGTTCATACCATAGATAAAATTGATATACATAAAAACACTTGAGAAATGATATATTTCTCTTTAACAAGTTATGCCATGGCAACTTCAAAGCTGCATGTTTCTCTAATATTCAATCTAAATTTAAGTTAGAAAATATGTCCTCATTAGCTAAAGATACAAAGATAAAGGGCTTAGAAGATCTTATGATCATGTTAGGATTAGATCCTAGTGATATTAATGATGCCGAAGAAATTATTAAAAGCAAGAATGCATATATTCAAGCATGAAGAAAACAACTGAAATTACCAACAACAGAGCATCCTCAAGCTCAAGAAGTTAGGCAATTAGAAAAAGAGAAGGAAAATATGTTGTGTATGATTGTTGAGCAGAACATTTAGATTCAAATGAGGGAGGCATATATGGAAAAACTCTTCAAAATGAAATAACAACAAATTAGTGCAGGAATTTCTACAATAGAGATAGAGTTAGCCAACCAAGAAGCCACTGAACAATTGTGAAAAAATATGGGAGATTTTTCATTAAGAAATGTTGAAATTGAGAAATTAAAGGCATCACTGCAAAGAATGGAAGAAAATAAACTTAAGGAAGATGTTGCATACATCTCAAAAGCATAAAGAATTTCAAGCTTACTAAACAACTTGAAAAATTTATGAATGAATCAATCAATGCACATGCATTATCAAAAACCAAAGAGAAGATATGGAATGATATTAATTAAAATATTTCAAACTTGTGGACATCTATTGAGATTATTTTTGAACATGAACAACTGGTGCACAAAGAAAAAGCCACGTAAAAGAGATTAAAGAAAAAATGGACCATGAACCTAGAGAGGAAACAAGAATCATCAAAATGTTAAATTCAAAAAATAAATATGAGCTTGAAGACATGGGGATTGAAGGCATGACAGATGTAGTTCTAGAAGTCAGAAAGGTGTCCTTTATTCTGATGCTCTCCAAGCTGAGACCCATGTCCTTTCTTAGCTACATTAAACTTGCTATAAGGCATCATGTTTTCTTTCTCACCTACATCCCAAGATATTCCTCATTTCTTAGGCCATTTTCGTTTAGTATTCTCATTCCCTTTCCAGACATGCTTGAACTTAGCCTTGCGCTTTGATTGCTCATAACAATGCTTCAATTTCCTGATGGCTTCCTCCAATGATAGAGGCTCATAAAAATTAAGCTGGTCTTTGAATGTTACTGGCAGCCCACTAATGAACCTTTGAATCTTCGTCTTCTCATCCTTGAAATAAGTCACATACCTCAACAACTCCAAGAATCTACTTGTGTACTCATCATTTTTCATAGAACTCATCTTTAACTCATAGAACTCCTTAGCCCTCTCATCATAGTATCTTTTAGATAGGTACTTCTTCTTGAAGAGCCTCTCAAATTCATCCCAAGTCAACCCCTCTTTAATGCTTCTAACATTCTTCACATCTTCCCACCAAATATTTACTTTCCATTTCAAACCGCAGGTAGATATCTTAGCTTTCATATTCTCTGAATAGTCATGCAATCTAAAGAACTTCATCCCAACCAACCATACTTATGCATCTTTTGATTTCTTCATCTCTCCATCAAAAGTAGGAGGCTTGACTTTATTGAACTCCTTTGGAAAGTACTCACTCCTCCTATGGTGTTGGTAGTGATGACGATAATGTCTCCTGGAATAAGAACTATAATAAAACCCATATGTAAAGTCCTCCTGTCGTGTATCCAAGAACCTGCCACTTTTCATTGTATCCTCCTTGTCCAAATTGTGTCTCCTCTAAGACCTGCTATCATTTGTCCCATTAGTCTTCTCCTCCTACCTATCTACATGACTAATCGCCATCCGTCCTTGCTTCCACAACTCTGAAAGACTTTCTAGAATCACTACATTAACTTTTTCCTGCTTTTCCTGAGCTCTTGCAAGTGTTTCTTGTGCCTCAATCAACTTGTTTTTTTTTCCAAGGAAAAAAGTGTAATTTTATTAGTTTAAACAAAATTACATGTTACATTTTATTGAGAACCAAGCATCATCAACTCAATCACTGATGATAAGCAGAGATATGCAGAAAACAAACTAATATACAATAAGGAGAAAAGCTATGTTTTTCTCCCCTTCTTTTTTTCCACCCTGCTCCATGTCCCTTGAGATGGCGTATCAGAGATAAGTGCAAGTTGAAAGCTACGTTCAGGTCCTGCATTGTCCTTGTTTGAGTTTGGGTTGTATGTTGAATGGGTACGTTTATACCCACTAGTTTCCATAGCTTCTGGGTTACTTGTTGATTTTTCCTGGTTGTCCTGTGTTCATTGAGGTCCTGAGGGATTTCCCCTTGGTTTTCAGGTACCTATGTTGTTTGGTTGTCCCCGGTTTGTATAGTTTCCTCCTCTGCTTCATCTTCCTGCTCGTCCTGTTGGGGTGGAGGGAAATTCCATCCTTTGGGTTGTTTCCCATTCTTCTTTATGCCAGTGTCTTTCTTGCCTTCATGGCACATATTTTATAGATGCCCTATTTGTTTGTAGATTCTAGGAGTAGATGTTGTTTGAAACTAATGAAATGTTTTATGTGATTTGATGAATATGTGCCTAGTGTTCTTAACCACTGTACCCCCAAAACAACATCTACTCCTAGGGGAACCATATAAAAATTGGACTCCATTTCATAGTCGCTTAGTTGCAACTTATCCTTATGGCACTTGCCCTCTCCATCTATGCGTTTTCCATCTGCTACCATAACTTTTAAGTTTGCTACCGGGTAAGCAAAGGTGTTCAGTATTTTTGAAACATTGACATCTACAAAGTTGTGCGTACTTCCTGAGTCCATTGGAAAAATAATGCTTTGCTTCTTGATGTGACCTTTAAGCTTCAATGACTGTGGTTGAGCTATCCCTGTGATGGTTGCTAAGGAAATTCGTGGCATATCATCTTCTGATTCTTGACTAGGGTTTTCATTTTCTTCATTGTCCTCTTTGTCAGAGCTGTCTTCTGAAGATTCCTCTTCTTGTTTAGCTTCACAGTTGTACAATGTTTGTGTTGCGCACTTGTGTCCTACGTAATACTTGTCTCTGCACTTCAAGCATTTGCCATATGGTTTTATGATGAGGTTTTGCTTGCCTTCCACTTGGAACATACTTACTAGTATTTTATGATGAGGTTTTACCTGCCTTCCCCTTGGAATAGCTGTTAATCCTGTCGTTACTGGCATATGGTGCTTTGTGAAGTTTATATTTCCGCTCGATAATTATTGCTGCGTGTCTGGCCTACTCAATGGTTTTGGGTTTATGCAATTTTAATTCTTAGCGAATGTAATCTTTAAGGCCACAACGATACATTTCTAGTAGCTCCTCATCTGAAGACCCTCTTTGACTTAATGTTAATACTTCCCATTCGTGGGTGTACTCAGTCATTGATCCTTTTTGCTTCAGTGAACAAATTTATCGTAGACATCATCCTCCTCCTCCTCATGAAACCTTTTTAACATAGCGTTTTTAAAGTTTTTCCAATTGAACGAGCAACTTGTGCATTTAGACGACCACCACAGAAACCAATTGTATGCTTCTTCTTCTAAGTAGCTGGATGCAATCATGACTTTTTTTTGTTCGTCGAGCGGAGGGTTTGCTAAAAAAATTGCATCCATCTTATTTACCCATACAACGTCTTTAAAGTTCTTACCATCATACTTAGGTAATTCATTTTTTATTTTAAGATGGTTCCGTCCAGAATATTGAGTATAATATTGGCTTCCTTCAAAGTGAATTTGGGGTATTTTTTGCTTCTCACGCCTCAGGAACTCATGCTCTAGAGAAGTCTCCCCTTCCAGAGTCTTGGGATTCTGTGTAGCTGAAGGTGGATTGGTCTCTTCGAAGCTAAGGCTCATCAAGTTTTTAAAGTAAGATATATTGTTGGCCATTTGGTCCTGCTTATTAACTGACTTCTCGACGTTATCCAGGCGTTTATTCAAGTTCCCCTAGCAGGAGTAGATGTTGTTTTGGGGGTACAGTGGTTAAGAACACTAGGCACATATTCAACAAATCACATAAAACAGTTCATTAGATTCAAATGGGATGGAAGGAAATATCAGCTGTTCAGGTTTCAGGCACCACCAACGCAGGTCATCTCCACTCAACAGATGAATAAGCTTATTCGCAAAGGAGCACCAACATTTGTTGCACAATGTCAGCGCTTGGAATTATTATCGACAGAAGGGACTCATCAACCATCAGAGATTTCATCCTTGATGCAGAAATACAAGAAGGTTTTCCAAGATCTACCAATGCAGTTACCCCCAGAAAGGAAAATTGAACACATTATCGAAGTAAAACCAGAATTAACACCAGTTAATGCTAAGCCATATCGTTATCCCCATCACCACAAGGCAAAAATAGAATGCTTAATACAAGACCTGCTGAAGCATGGAATCATTACGAAGAGTAGAAGTCCATACGCTGCACCCATAGTATTAGTTAGAAAGAAGGACGAATATTCCCGATTATGTATAGATTACAAAGGATTAAACAAAATCACTATTAAACATAAGTTTCTGATTTCGTTCATTGATAAAATGTTAGATGAATTACACGGTGCAAAATATTTTTCCAAGTTAGATCTAAGATCAGGTTACTACCAAATACGATTAAGGTTAGAAGACGTCGAAAAGACAACATTCAGGACTCATGAAGGGCATCATGAGTTCAAGGTCATGCCATTTGGATTAGCAAATGCACCAGCCACCTTCCAAGCAACCATGAATGAGCTCTTTCACCCTTATCTTCGGAAGTTTGTATTAGTTTTCTTTGATGATATTCTAGTCTACAGTAAGACGTGGAAAGAACATCTTAAACATCTAGAAGAAGTGTTGTCTATTTTGGAAAAGAACCAGTTTTACGCCAAGCTATCAGAATGCACGTTTGGGCAGAAGGAAGTTGAATACCTAGGACATATTATATCGAGGGAAGGAGTCCAAGTGGATCCCAACAAAATCAAGGCAATCAAAGAATGGCCCAAACGCAAGAACATATCTAAGTTGAGGGGATTTTTAGGTTTAACAGGGTATTACAGAAGATTTATAAAAAAACTATGCACATATGATAGCACCCTTGACGAATTTGTTAAAGAAAAATGCTTTTAAGTGGGATGACCAAGCAGACAAGTGTTCTGAGAAATTAAAGGAAGTGATGTCAACCACACCAGTACTAGCAACTCCTGACTTCTCCAAACCATTCGTAGTCGAATGTGATGCTTCTGGCTTCAGAATTGGAGCTGTATTAATGCAGGACAACCACCCTATAACATTTGAGAGCAAAAAACTTAATAAACGAGAAGGCTTAAAATCAACATACCAAAAGGAGATGCTCACCATCATACATGCTTTGATGAAGTGATGCCAATATTTGCTTGGAAGTAAATTTTCAATCCGAACCGACCACAACAGTCTTCAATTCTTACTTCAGCAGAAGACATTTTCAACTAAACAACAAAAGTGGGTGAAGAAGTTGTCAGCTTTCGATTTAGAAATATTACACAAGAAGGGAAAGGAGAATGTCATAGTTTATGCACTCCCACGTAAAGATTATGATCACACGACATGTGCCACCATGATAGTTGTTCCGGAATGGTTAGATGAAATAAATGTCGAATATTCCAAGGATAAGGATTGTGACTCCATGATTAACAATATCAGTCAGTATACCAACTTCGAGTGGAAAAATGACATCTTATGGTACAAGGGTAGAATTTACCTAACACCCACATCCAAATTTAAGGTGAAAATACTAAAGGAGTCTCATAATTTGCCAGTAGCCGGACATGCCAGAGTCTACAAGACTTACTACAACATCTGACAACCATTCTATCGGAAGGGTATGAGTAAAGAAATTCAGAAATATGTTGCAGCATGTGATATTTGTCAAAGAAGCAAGAGCAAAAAGGTTCCAAATCCAAGGTTGCTACATCCACTACACGTTCCAAATCAGAAGTGGGAGGAGATTTCAATGGATTTTATTGAAGGGCTGCCTACATTTGACAGAAAGGATAAAATATTTGTAGTAGTTGACAGGCTCACTAAATATGCCCACTTTATGGCTATTAAAAAGACTGACACAACTAAAAAAATCGCTGATTTGTTTTGTAAAAATATTTACAAATTACACGGGTTTCCTAAGGTCATAGTCAGCGATAGAGATGTAAGGTTTAAAGGAAAATTTTGGAAGGAATTTTGCCATCAAGCAGGAATATCCCTCAATATGAGTTTGGCCTATCACCCCAAAACAAATGGGCAAACCGAAATCGTTAATAAATGCTTGGAAACATATCTTCGTTTTTCATTACAAACAAACAAAACAAATGGACACAGTGGCTACACCTGGCAGAATGGTGGTATAATACCGCATACCACATGTTAGCCAAGATGACACCCTTCCAAGCCTTATATGGTTACGAGCCACCCAGGTGGAAGGAATTTTCACTCCTTGATTCTAGGGTACTGACAGTTAAATAACACTTAGGAGAAAGTCAAAATATCATCAACTTACTAAAAGAAAATCTAACCATGGCTCGAATAGAATGAAACAACAAGTTGACCAACACCGCTCCGAAAGAGAGTTCGAGGAGGGACATTGGGTTTTTGTTAGACTCCAACCTTATAAGAAACTATCACTAAAACAACAAGGGAAGAATAAATTGTCACCTAAATATTATAGGCCGTATCAGATAATCAAAAAGCTAAGTAGTGTAGCTTATGGGTTAAAGTTTGTTAAAATTGGCAACTAGGGCCAAACTCCATGTGGGTCATCTTATTTATGGAAGTTGATATTTTTCGTAAATTCCTCTCATCGAAAGGTGCAGGATTGATCTAAAGATCATCCGATTCTGATAAGTATTCATGAAGTTATGAATTTATTTGTGTTATAAGACAATTCGTCAAGGTTGGCCAGCAACCAAATAACCCCTATGTGTGCTCAACGTTTTAGTATAAAAGGAGATGACTTGAGATTCATTTCACACACGCTTCACTCTTGATTTCTCTCCACTTGTTCTGGGTTTTAGTGGAAGAGAAATCTAAGGGAGTATTCCCTAATGCAGTTCTAAGGAGGATGATCCAACCGCAATCCAAGGGAGGAGACCCCTGCTTCTATACGTTGTCCAACCTGCCCTCAACACTGTCTAAAGGAGAGACATATCACAGTAAAGAAGACCCTCATACACTACCCTAACCTGGCTGATCTAAAGCCTATTCATTATGCCCTAAGCGTTGGTCTATCCCTCCCTAGCCATAGGCCACTTCAAGTGACTGAATTATTGGATGGAGGGCCAAGGATTTAGGGTCGAGAGGGCAGGCTGCAAGGCCGAGTAGATGAGGGACTATACGTTGGAAATTAAGTGATTGTTTGGGCACGTTGAGGAGACCAAAAGCTACAACGAGCTAGGACGTAGGCCATAGCAAGCTGTTGGAATTAATCTAGGTCTGTGTTGAGATGGATAGACCCTTAAGAGGTCAACGTGGTATGAAGGAGCCTATCCCAGGGATGGCCGCAGCACCAGAGGGCTAGTCATGCTAAACAGTGGGACAACAACATGGTGATGCAAGGGAAAACAACATGGTAATTGGTATAACAATGACATGTGGTAGCAAAAGCACATTGGGATAACAGTAACAATGCTACATTGGGGCAGCAAGAATGGTGTTGCAAATTGGGACAAAAAGCACGGTGCTGCAAAATTGGGACAGTAGCATGGTGCAACACAATGAGGTGTAGCATGATGATGGGGAGCAGCACAATGATAGGCGCTGCATGGTGATGGCGTCACCGGGGAGAATTAGTTGAAGCAACATGTCTTCAACTGAGTTCAACTACCTCATGTATCATCTACTTACAGATGATCTATGCTCTTATTTATATAAGTCAAAGTGTTGAATTCTGTTGTATATGTACTATCTCTCTCTCTTTCTGCTGAACTATTGAAGACCATATAAGAAGAATTGATCAAGTGTTTCCCCACATTGGGGTTTGTCCCTAGCTAGCGCCACATCCTACGTCCTCTTGTCTTAGCTTGTCTTCTGCGATTTATGTTTATGTTCTATCTGCAGTTTACTTTAATGCTGATGTGATTGCTAATCTGGAAAAGATATTGAGCTAACTGTGAAAATTGAAATAAATTTCTCTAAGCATAGAACATACCTAAACTTAACAAAGTTACCGGAAAACTGCCAAATCCTTATTACATTTCACGTATCAAGTCTCAAAAGAGTATTAGGGCAAAACCAAATAGCACAAACAAAAATACCAGAGACCGATGAAGAAGGAAGAATAGTCCTTGAACTTGAAGGTATACTCGCCACCCGAGAAAAGTTTTTACGATCTAAGACTATAAAGGAATACCTCATCAAATGGAAGAGGTTACCTGAGGAAGATTCGTCTTGGGAATCATAACGTTTTGTGCATCAATACCTAGGCCTACCTATCCTTTGAGGACAAAGCATCTTAAGGGGAAGGCAATGTTATGAACTTAAAGTCTAACAATTAAATAAAATATTAAAATATTATTTAAATAAATAAATGATTAATTATAATAAATTACTTGGCAAATAATTAGTTAAATGAAGAGACATCAGTCCCCAAGGGACATGTCTACTGATTAGGCATGGCCAATCAAATCCTATTTAAGTAGCATTGCCTCAACATTGTAAGCATCATTAAAATTTGATCAATTAATAATAAATATATTACATTCAGAACTCTGGTGTATTATTACAGTTTATAGAAATTTAGAATTTAATTTCTAACATTCACCAAGTTTCAATCTCAATCAAATTGTTATTATCTACCTTGAAACTTAGGATCTTTACCCTTAAACTCCTCAGTGTATCTGCTAAATAAGGAGAATACTATTCTCCTTGCTACCTCACTGACCTTTCCCATTCCATAGAATTCACCTCACGCCTATAAAGTGATTCATGTGAACTGTAGTCCACCATTATGCTCTTCATCTCTAATCTTATATTTCCTGCAAACATACGGGGATGCTATATATAGAGATATATAATGACATAAACATATCAACATCATACATGATAACACAAAACTGCAATAATAACCACATGCATGATAACCATAACCATCACAATGTGCACATAACACTATGCATTTAGCCCATCCAGCCCAAGTATTTGAACCTAGAAGCTTTGATAACACCTTGTGGTATCAGATATCACCCAAATAGAATGAAACCCACTCTGATACCACCTTGTAACACCCCCTCCCACATTTACCCACTTTTACAAGCTCTTTGGGGTAAAAATTGGTTGAGTGTCGCTATGATATGACCTTACCTCCAAGTTCCAGTTATGGATGTGGGGCCTAAAAATCAGAAGTAAATCGTCATCCCTTAGGGACTAAAGATCACTTAGGAACCTACCAACCACTCCAGGTGATCAATCCTTGAGTTGGAACTCTTTTTCACTAGGCTTACTCCCCAACTGCACCTATAACACTTCATGCATGTGATTGGAAGGCTATAACTGCACCCACAAACTTGTCTCCATGTGGTTATGACCCAAAATCCCCTGTTTTGTGCATGCGATCGCAAGGTCTTTGCCACTTTTTCATGCTAGCCTCCAGACCACTGCCCAGAACTGTCTGTAACTTTCCAGAATCATGACAATGATGGTAACAATGCTAAACAATCAAAACTTGAGTAAGATCTTGACCTAGACATGCCTAATACATGATAGACATTTCATAAAACATGTGATAAACATAGAAGCTACAAGTCGTGAATGCATATTTGATCATAAAATTTTGTACTTGATCTGAGAAACACCAAGAAGGCTCAATGTCCTCTCAAGATAGTTTCAACAACACTTGTTAGCCCATGCATTCATCAACCATCCAGTAACTTATCAAATCATGATCAAGAGCCATAACTAGATCACATAATAGAACCATGCATATAACCAACATATAACCAGAATAGAGCCCATGACAAATCAACCGTAAGATCACCATAATAACCAGTACAAGTGCTCATAGATCACAATAGGAAAATAACTCATATTTATGAAAATGCCAACCAACTTAAGGACTTCCACGTACCACCAAACCATAGATTGGGATGAATGAAATCTCTCCTTCAGCTAATCACCCCCGTGCCATATTCCAAGCATGAATGTGGGATCTCATTGGAAAAGCCAAGACATAAGCAAATCGGTACTCTAGAGGTTAAACCACCTCCACCCTCAAGCTACCGTGATTTGACCTAAACCATTCTTGAGATCACAAAACTAAAATAGGCTTGAATGCCTCAAAATTCCTTCACCATACCCAAAGGAATTTTCTTCTCTCCACCCACCTGTCGAGGGCTTCTCGGAGAAAACCATCTCCACCCCCAACCCTTGGGATTTTCCTGAGATCACCTCAACCGGATCCAAAATCTTCCATCAATCAAAAGCTCAACCAAGGATGAATCCCTTCACACCATGACTATCCAGAAATGGAAATGCAAGGCTGAAACCACTGTCAATCCAGGAAAAACCCATGCTAATGACAACAAATGAACCAAATAATCAAATTCATGTATCGTGCATTCACATCCCAACAAGGAAATTGCACATGAAACCTGTTACCTACAAGATCTTCCTACTGTAGTTGTTGATCCAACTTTCTCCTTGTGCTCCCTTGCTTTCCTTTTCTTGTCTTATTTTCTTCCTGTGCTATTCCTTTGCTTGCTCTCTCTCTCTCTCTCTGTCTCTCTCTTTGAAATTGATCCAATCCAAAACTGACCAAAAAGTTGTGAATTGTTTCTCTGATGCCTTTTTACCATTGATGTCTCATTTTTCTTCATTTTCCCTCTAATTTCCCTTGCGTGTAAATTTGTGTCTTTTCACCTTCCTTTGCTCCTATTTTCCTTTATTTTCATAATTAAATGCCATTTATTGCCTCTTTGCCTTTGCCAATTTCCTAATTATTAATAAAAAACAAGTGATGCCCACTATAATGTTTTCCCAACATTTATCTTGGAATACATGTCCTTTGACCTTGGTTTTACTTTTGCCTTTAATACCTTTTATTACATGAAACTTTAACCCAAAGTTGTTACAATATCAAGAAGAAAATGGTAATAGTGTTAATTGATTTAGGTAGTACTCATAATTTTATTCATTGTAAAATAGTCAAGGATTTGAATTGTTTTCTATATCCAACATCAAAGAGTCAAGTGATGGTTGCAATTGGAGGAACTATAAATAGCTCAGGGAAGTGCCATAATATCAATCTAACCATGGGGGAATATGTATTGCATATTCCAATTCTTTCCATTCCAATGGGTGGTGTGGATTTCTACTAATAGACCAGTGGTTACAATCTTTGGGGATGATAGCTTCTAATTTTCAAGAACTTTTCTTTATTTTTTTCTCAGAAGGAAAGGAAATTGAATTAAATGGTATCACAGGGAAACCTTGTAATATAATAAGATCTAATGGCATGATGAGGCTTTTGAAGATAGAACAACGAGGGGTAATTGCACAATTATGTTCTTTGGATGTTCAAACATCTAAGTCATCCATTTCTCTAGATCTCCAAAGAGTCCTTGACAATTATTTTAAAGTATTTGAGACTCCCAACGGTCTCTCACCTATTCATGATCATGATCATGTTATTCACCTGATTCCAGGAAGTGTTCATCCAAACATCAAACCTTACAGATATCGCTATGCCCAGAAGAGTGAAATTGAACGTATGGTTTTAGAAATGCTTGAGGCAGGTATAATTCAACCTAGCCAAAGTTCTTTCTCTTCTCTAGTAGTATTGGTGCACAAGAAGGATGGATCATGGCATATGTTTCCATATTATAGAGAGCTCAATAAGCTCACTATTAAGGATAAATTTCTCATTCTTGTCATTGATGAATTGTTGGATGAACTACATGGAGCAATTTATTTCACCAAGATGGACCTTTGCTGAGGATATCATCAAATCAAAATGAACACATAAGACATTCCAAAAACAACATTTAGAACTCATGAAGGTCATTATGAATTTTTGGTCATGCCTTTTGGCCTTACTAATGCACCTTTCACATTTCAATATTTAATGAATTCCATTTTTTAAACCCTTCCTTAAAAAAATTGTGTTAGTATTTTTTGATGATATACTAATATAAAACAAGTATTGGAAAGATCGTGTTCAACATGTTGATAGGGTGCTCAAAATATTGGACGAGAAACAATTGTATGCAAAAGGATCCAAATGTTTCTTTGGGGTACAAGAAGTGTAATATTTGGGTCATATTTTATCTCATGAGGGTGTTAAGGTAGACCTTAACGAAATCAAAGCCATAAAGGAATGGAAAATGCTCACTTCCTTAAAGCAACTTCTAGAATTTCTCGGGTTTACAGGGTATTATCGCAAGTTTATTAAGAATTATGGGAAAATAGAAACACCACTAACAACATTACAAAATAAAGATGCATTTGTTTGGACTCCAAAATAAATTAAGGCCTTTTAACATCTTTAAGAGGAAATGTGTCAAGCTCTAGTCTTAGATACACCAGACTTCACAAAAACTTTTATTGTGGAATGTGATGCCTCACGAAATGACATTGGTATTGTTTTAATGTAAGAACGAAGACATTTCAAGATGAAAAAAAGTCATGATAATCTTAAATATTTCTTGGAACAAAGATTATCTTCAAAAGAGCAACAAAAATGGGTCACAAAGATGTTGGGTTATGAATCTAAAATCATCTACAAAAAAAGGAAGCAAAATGTTGTTATAGATGCACTCTCAAGAAGGGTTGAGGATGTGGAAGCATCGCTCTGTGTCATTTCTATTATCCAACCTTATTGGATAACTGAATCAAGGGATGAATGGAAGAAATACAAAGAGGTATGTACACTTATTGAAAAATCGCAGCAAGATCCCAGTGCATTTGATACATTTATATGGAAAAATGATTCACTATGGTCATTTATATATGTAAGAACTCCCAACTCAAACAAAACGTTCTTTTTGGAATTACACACCTCTCATATAGGAGGGCACTCAAGATTTTTAAAGACTTACCACAAGGTCAAGATTTTTTTTTTGGATGACCTTAAATTTGATATTCAGAAGTTTGTGGAAAAATGTTTGGTTTGCCAACAAAATAATGTTGAGACAATTAAGAGCCCAGGTCTTTTACAACCATTAGCCATTCCAATTCAGCATTGGGAGGAGGCCTCAATGGATTTTATCATTGGTTTACCCAAGTTCGAAGGAAAGAGTGTCATCATGGTGGTTGTTGATAGACTTACCAAGTATGCACACTTTTTTGCATTATCACATACTGTCAAGGCCGATACAATTGCTACTACGTTTGTGGAAACAATTAAAAATCTACATGGAAACCCAAAGATTATTGTAATTTACAAAGATCCCATTTTCACTGGTCTTAGTACTCAATTAGCTCATAACTCATCTTATCATCCTCAATCTGATGGGAAAATTGAGATAATGAACAAATGTTTGGAAGGATATCTTCATTACTTGTATCTGATAAATAAACACAATGGTTCAATGGTTAGCTCTGGTAAAATGATGGTATAACAATTCCTTCCATATTGCAACAAAAATGACCCCATTTATGGCTCTTTATGGATGTCATCCACTGTACATCACATCGTCTTTAAGAGACAATTCTAAGGTTCAAGAAGTGAAAGATCACAACAAGTTCTCCAACTCTTAAAGGATAACCTGACTTTGTCACATAATCAAATGAAACAACAAGCATATCAACATCATAGTGAAATAATTTTTGATGTGGGTGATTGGGTCTTTTTATAGCTACAACCATATAAAAAAATGTCCCTCAATAAATCTAAGAATGATAATAAATTATCACCTAGGTATTATGGCCCTCATAAGGTGTTGCAAAATATCGATACTATGGCATACAAATTGGAGTTGCTTGCATCTTCGAGAATACACCCAGTTTTCCATGTTTCATGCTTAAAGAAGGTTATAGGTGACAAGCTCATAGTTCAAACTATATTTCTAGAACTTAACGAGGAAGGAAAAATCAGATTGGAGCCTGAATCAATCACATAAACAAGAATTTTACGGCTACAGAATCAATCAATTTCAGATTATCGTATAAAGTGGAAGAACTTACCTGTTGAAGATTCCACATGAGAGGATGAGCATTTCGTACATAAGCATCCAAAACTACTTAAATGTTGAGGACAACACTTTTTTGAAGGATAGGGATAGGTTAGGTCCCCATAATACTAGTGTATGCCCCATATTGTTATTGTTGTGTCCATGTTAGTTTCCAATAATACTAGTGTATCCCCCATATTGTTATTGTTGTGCCCCATAGAAGCCAACTAATGTTATTGTTGAGCCCTTACATTATTATTGTTATGTAGGCCCTAATTATATTTTGACCCTTTAGACTCCTATATATACCAAGAGGGTCTTGTCTTTTGAATCATCCAATAATTGTTCATTTATGTGATGTAAAAGGAGGTTTCCCCCTCGAAGAGGATTATTTTCAAGTCGTTGATCTATCTCTTATGTTTTGTGATCTGGTTACATAACAAAATTTAAAAATATAATTACCAGATCACAAAGTCATTGTAAATTTTGTAATTGTGGCTAAAATAATGAAGATGGATGATCCATAGAACTATGCAGAAGCATCAAAGAAGAAAGAGTAGAACAAACCCATGGAAGCATAATTCAATGCTTTGGTAAACAATGATACTTAGTCAAAATACCTAAAGGAAAGGATTTAATTAGTACTAAATGGGTGTATAAGGCTAAGTATAAATCATATAGTTCAATTGATAAACATAAACCTCATTTAGTTGCCAAAATTTATGCTAAAAATAAGGGATTAATTATATAAAGTCATTTGCTCCAATAGCCAAGATCAATCAAGATGGTTCTTACTTTTGTTGCATAATATAAGTGGATAATTTGTTAAATGGATGTTAAGTCAACATTCTTGAATGGTTATGTAGATGAATAGATCTATGTTGAGCAACCTAAAGGTTGTGAGCTTTGAGGAAAAGAATATTGTTTGTGCAGGTTAAATAAATATTTTTATGGTCTTGAACAAGCAAGGAGGGCTTGGTATTCAAGGATTGATAAATATTTCCAAGATCGTGGTCTAGCCAAGAGTTCATATGAACCTAATATTTATATACTTTAGACAAGTCAAGACATTCTTATCGTTGCACTTTATGTTGATGCTTTGATCTACACAATGGACAATTTTGAATTATTTCAAAAGTTTAGGTCACATATCATTGTAGAATTTGAAATCACAGATCTTAGTGAATTGAATTATTTATTGGGTATTGAAATATGACAAAATGAATATGGTATTTTTATGTCCCAAGTCAAGTATACTTGGAATATTCTAAAGAAGTGTAACATGTTTAGTTGCAAACTAGCAACAACTCCTTTGGAAGTCGGGTTGAAGTTATACAACAATGATGACTCCAATCTAATGAATGTTACTATATATTTTCAATTGATTGGAAGTATGATCTACCTAACTACAACTCAATTAGATATATTTTTTGAAATTAACACGTTATCTAGATTTATGTCAAAACCTAAGGAATTGCATTGGATGGAAACTAAAATAATTTTGAGATATTTGCATGGTATAGTTGTTTATGGCTTAGTATACATATCTATAGGGGATTTCAAGTTGATTGGTTATATAGATTCAAATTGGAAAGTTACATGGATGATGAGAAATCAACTTTAGGGTATTCATTTAGTATGGGTCAAGAACAATTGTTTGGAGTATTAATAAGCATCCCACAGTTTCTCTCTCCATAATCGAAGCATATTATAAAGTAGTAATAATGTCAGGCCATGGGAGTAACTCCATGAATCAAATGGTCTTGGCCTCAACATGATGTCGAATTAGATGATACTTTGTATTGATGTGCTTGGTTCAATCATGGAAAATTTGGGTTCTTGGCCAACTTTATTACAAAAGTGTTATAAATCAAAAGAGGAGTTGAATGTGCTTGTTTCTCCTGCAAATCTTCTAGAATTTTCCTGAGCCACACAATTTCCTTTGTTGCTTTAGCCGCTGCCACATATTTTGCCTCGATGGTGGAATTTGCTTTAGTAGATACTCTAGTTCATTTATCTCCATCAAAATATGAATCAGTGTATCTAATCAAGCTGAAGTCACCTGCCTATGTATAGTCAAGTCCAAAGTCTTGAGTTCCCTTCAAGCACTTTATCTCTTTTTGCAGCGGACCAATGATCCTCACAAGGATTTTTCATAAAACTGGAGAGGATTCCAACAACAAGTGAAATGTTTGGTCTAGTAGTAGTGAAGTAGTTGAGACTTCCTACGAGTTATTTGTACTTTGTTCATCCTCAAATTATTTTCCCTCAATGGATGTGAGCTTTAAATTTTGTTCCATTGGAGTAGTTAAAGGATTACACTTGGCCATGCCAAACCTGTTCAACAGATCTCCAATGTACTTCTTCTAAGAGAGGAATATAAACTTCGAATGTTGGGTTATGTTGAAAGCCTCAAAAATTGGGTCTACAACAAGGGGGATACCCACCCGGTCCGGACCTTGAAAGCAGCTCCTTTTCCGTTGGGATGGTGGGGCCGACTGGGGATAATGGGACCAGTTTCCCAATTTGTGTGTGATGATAAGAATTGATATTTCATTTTCTAAAGATTTCTAAGTAAAATGCTTTTAATATAAGTCTAGTTTAAAGCATGCAATTTTATTCTAATGAACAAAAATATCTAATTCTAAAAATAACCCGTGATTCAAATTTTCACTTATGCAATCTAAAATAGTTTCTAACAACAATTGGTAATAAAGATCATTCAATCGCTACAAGAAAAGAATTCATTAAAAATGAATTGTTTCGTATAAGAAATTAGCTGAAACAATTGTGAGAAGCGTATCGCATAATAATTCATTCATACATTAAAACATAAATAGAATAGTCACCACCGTACAAAAGTGCCAAATGATAACTCAAACATTCAAGCCTTCATATACAAATAACTGAACATAAGATATTACTTTGACACAAGCATAAATCATTAAGAGATAAAAGTACCATTGATAACAAGTTCTACTCATGAGCTTCAACAATATAGATTTATCTCTTCCTAATTCAATATCTACTAAGAGTACATAAATGCATTTCAATAGCAGACATTAAACACATATATCAATAAATCTCATTCCATTCGTTCATCAAAACCTCCTCCGAGGGTGCAAAAGTGCATGTTCTGAGGAAATGTTTTTTTGACAAATTTCAGGACCCCTCTCTAAACGCATGAGAGGGGTTAAAATACTACTAACTAAATATTAAAAATAGTCTATTATAAAAATATAGGAGGAGGTTTAAATGACAATCCTCATATAAGGCAAAAATAAATTAAAATTGAAACTAAAACTGTATCTGGAAATTAACTATCTATGTATATGTTATTTGAGATCACAAGCATTCAACATCAGCTTGAGGAGCTTCAGTTGGCTGACATCCGATTTTAGTTGTCATGAGAAAACAAAATCGGCAAGTACTGGCACTATCTTCTAAGTAGAATTTGTAAGGCACTTGAGAGTCATGCATTGACTGTGCAGTTTAACCAAGTACTGCTAGTAAGTGTGCCAATTCAACTTGGTTAACTTCTTGATGGACTCTACCTTTTCCTCAGCCTTTTGTTTCCAACTTGTTTTCAATTGTTATGCCTTTGGGAGAAATCCCAGAGTGGTTTCTGCTATCAGGTTTTCTCTACATAGATTTTCATTGACACAGTCAATGACATTGTTTGCCGCCGTCGCTGCTTCTTCTGCTGCCTGTTCTGCCTATTTAATCTATACATCCCACTTATGGAACAACATTTCTTTGTGGGCTTCATTGATTTTGAGGAAGCCTGCTTTCTTCCCTTCCTCTGATTCCTGCCAAATCAAATAATCAGAAATTCTTTTATCATTTAAATCATAGTCTAGTCGCAAATCCATGATTTGACTTGTAATTTTATCATTCATCTCGCAATGGGAACTCCATTGCGATATCCTTTGGCATAGTGCCTCTTGCTGTTGCAAGAGTTGGTCGTTCAAGGCAAGGGCTTCTGAGACAAACTTTGAAATTTTGGGGTCATATTTATGCATTTCTAGCATGGCTTGTAATTGATTTTCCTTTTCGACCAAATTGCTCTGATACCCCAGCTGCATTTGTTGAAAATCCTGTTGTAATTTTTCTAGTTTCTCCTCTGATTCTTTGTTGGCACTGGCCTGCTGTAGCTGTTGTTGCAAAACTTGGATTTGTTCCTCTCTCTCCTTAAGTAATAGTTGTACCTTAGACACTTTATCGATAGTAGCAGAAGCATAGGCTCCTGCGATCTGGGATAACTTAGTCAAATTTTCAGTAGGGTCAATGGTAGGGTCTCGCCAAAGGACATCTAGCTTCTCTGCCTCAGGTGAGAGTACACTGTCCAATTTTCATTTCTTTCTTTGTTTTCTTACCACTGTCTTGTGCTGCGGGCTATAAAATACATCTAGAGAAGGAATCTCCTCTATTTTCAACATGATTTCAGATGATGGGGTTATGGAAATATGCTCCATTTCTGGAGCATTGTTGACTGTTTCAATGACCATATCTGTCATTGTATGCACTGTACTCTTAGGTGTCTTCATGTTTTTCTCCTTAGTATTAATCAATTCATTAAATGTTTCCCACTCCTTATCCAACTCAGTTCTCACTGGCTTTGGTGGCTGGATGAGGGGAGGGGGAACCTTCACCTGTGGTGTCATCAAAACTTGTTGCTCTGTCGCTCTTTAGATTGGGCAATATCTTTGACTGACCCTTCACTTTTATTATGGTCACTCTCGGACTGTTTAGAGTGTTCTGGTGACTCTTTCCCATATTTGGACCTGGATTTGTCTATATATGAGCTTCCACTTAAACTGATGCTGGGAGTTGGCTCCCTTATTGGTTCTAAGCGCAACTTATCCAAGGGGTTGTTGGATAATATCCTCTCTCTGTACAATTTAAATTCTTGGAATTCTGTTGGGGGAGACTAAACTTGAGCCATATGCAAAACATCTTTCAGTGTACTCTTCTGCTGGAAGATATCATCAAAGAGATCATCTTCTTTGGTGAATACCTTTATCTTGACGGCCGTAGTAAAATTCTTAATTACATCATAGGGATCGAATTGTCTCCCTGGAAACTTGAACAATCGTAGGCTCAACATGTTGTCTACTTCCCTGAATGCATGGCCTAAATCAAACAGTGAAAAGGCCCCATAGGCCACAGGAAATTGCGACCAGATGGCCTTTTTCTTGTCTTTCAATTCTTTGCTCATTCCTCCCACCCCGCAGGTCTGGTAGGCAATTTCTCGAGCCAATAACTTATCAGGAACATATAAGGGTAGCACATGAGGGGAAGCAATGCTTCCAAATACTTCGACGTAAGTGAAAAACTCTTCCCCAAACCATCTTCCGACAGGGAGAATATAAACTTCTGCTTCGGGGGGAAATCTTGGGGCGTCCTTATTATACAACATTCTGTAAAGAAGTAACATAACTCCATGAAAATTTTTGTAAAAATACGGGATAAACTTGGAATCCCACAATTCATTATGGTAAATGTGAATGGGCAAAGGATTCTGTATAGTCCACTTCCAACCCATTCAAGGAAATCTAGAAACAAAACAGATTGCATCCATAATATAAGCAGCTAAAAAGAAAAGAGGATAAATCCTCTGAGAGGTAGTTCTTTTAGACCAGCAGTTCGAAATAGTCGAGGCTAAATTATCAGACAATATCTGAGCCCAATCCATAATAGTGGCGTTAGTGGCCGCATCTAATAGGGGTAGCCACTCGGATGAAAAATTATTGATGTTAGGCCTTCCAAATAGCCTACATAGCATAGCAACAGCAAAACAATATGGGGAGGAGAGGGAACCAGTACTGTACATACTATGTTTGTCCTTTTTCAATGGCTCTTCCCTTGCTGACTAGTTCTTGGTGCACTCCGCCAAGTCTTCATTTTCTTTGGTGAACTTTTCCACGAACTATTTGTTGTAGCTTGCCAGTGGCTCTGGTAAATGATAGATCAACCTTAAATCCTATGGGGTGAATGACCCAATGAGCTCCTAGCTCCATGACTTGAATTGTCTGTCTGTTATATCAGCACTGTCTAATACTCATTTAACCATGTCTGTCTATGGAAGTATCTTAGGCCTTGCTGCTGTTCGGTGTAGGAATGAACATGTGAGTTCAGTAAGTGAGGCTTCAGATGACCCGCGTGCATCTGCTATTACTGTAACTTCCATAACTCTGGGGTTTTCTTTTTCCAGCAGACTGTACATGCCTTCCCAAGTGGATATGCCGGCTTCTCTGGTACAGGTGGTGTCTGTGAATAAGGGCGTCATCTCTTTTTCCTCAGCAACCGGAGCTTTTCCCTTCTTTCCCATTACGCTCTGAACACTGCTACGTATATTATTCTGCTTGCCTCTCCTGCAAGTTTAGAAGTAAAGAAAGAATAATGGTGAGAGATAAGGTGACATGAAAGCTCTTAACTTCTAAATCATATCAAATATATCACCCTAAGTGAAACAAACTTTCGAACAGATCTAAATCTTATCTGATAAATGGCCATCAACCAACCACTAAATTGACATTAATGCCCATAACTTGGTATCGGATTACGAGAAATACTTTATTGAACGATGAGCCCTGCCAATGTGCAATAAAGTGATTTTGTGACTTTCTTCGCAATATCGCAGATCGCAATATCACTAATCCTTTTCGTTAACAATCATTTATTTCCTTATGCGATCGTGAGATGCGATTTGCGAGATGCTTTATCGCATATCGTGAGATCAGGATGTTTTATATTAGGTGATACTTGCGACATATGAAATTCGAGATGTGCGATGAGTCTTTAAGGCGTGCGATCTCACATTGCATTTTCGCAATTCGAAAGTTTGCTTATATGATGTCCTTCATTATCGTTTTATGATGCGCTGTTTTATTGTTAAGAGAATGATTTTATTTGAAACTTACCAAAAACTTAAGTTTTTTGGGTTTTGTGGATGTTTTCCTAAGTTTATGATAACGTGTTTTATTCAAATGGAATTATAAGTGCTAGTTTTTTTATTTTTTAGAAGTGTCCCCATTTATTTAGTTTTAGTAATAAAACTAAATAAAAGGGGGGTTGTTGCTGGCCACAACAATTGGCGATTCACTAGGAAGAACCAGTTATCTCTGATTATCTTTTGATTTTTCTAGAACTTCCAAAACATAAAAGCCTTTTGGAAAATCAAACTTTACTATAGAAATATAAAGCGCATAATGTTTTTAGCCATTAATGGTAGTTTGTTTCTTCCGTGCTAATTCTGATCATTTTCTTCCCAAAGCTAGTCATTGTATTTACATCAGCCACTACTTTGTTTTATAAAGATAAAATGAAGAAATCTATGTAGATCAGTTTTAAGTATGCTCATTTGTCGTAGGTAGAGCCTCTACTGCCAGTTGGTGTTCATAGCCTCGACAGGGTTACCTGTTACCCAGCAATGATCATGTATCCTACCTTGAGAAAAATACAATTTTCAAAGATAAATCCATATCCACACTTATTGCTTTTGTTTTCTTTTGATTCTTAAAGAACAATGTCTTGGTTTGGTAGCCAAATTATGACAGTGCCATTCACTTGATTTATAGCTTTACTGAACAAACTGGCTCTTGATGAGACCCTTTGTCTTTTTATTGCAACAATCTTGAGTCATTGCCCTGTTTTGGTATGCAGTTTTGGCAATGTCAGCAAGTTATAATATCTATGTTCATGATAAGTTGGCTCGTGATGAGACCTCTTATTCTTTAAGTCTATAGTGTATCATTGGATTACTCCTTGAAACTCATAATTCCCTAGGTGGGGAGGAAACCATTGGTTCCTTAAGAATAGCTCTGGACGACAAATATAGAGTTTTTTTTTTTTTTAGACAAATTTTCTACCGAGAACTTTCGTTTTGTTATTGATACTTTTTCACGACTGATGTAAAATAAATTCCAACTAAAATTTGTTTTTATCAAAATTGGTAAGGATGAAACTAGTAAAATTTTTAGGCTTGTAGCATTTGACTGTATTTTTCAATAATAATGATCAATTTTCCAAATCGGTTCTATTTAGACAAGCAAAAAACAAAATCTAAAAGAAACACTAATCTTTTTTGTGAATTCCAAAGGTAACCATTTACAACCTGTTTTATTATCAAAATAAAGCTATAAACAATAATTTACAAAAATAGAAAAGGTCATCTTCTATGGAAAGTATTTTTTAAGGATTTTCCCATTAACAGGTAAAGATTCTCTTTTCCTTGCTAAATCTTGCAACATGAAAGTCGATGGACCTATGATTTCAACAATTTGGAATGGTACAAGCCACATTCGTTGGAGTTTAGAATGTTTGCCTTTTTCTTCATGAGCCTTATCCCATTTCAGTACTAAATCTCCAATTTGAAAATCCTTCCCAGATACCATGTTTGAATCGAAGGAAGCCTATACTGATGCTTGATGATAAACATGTGTAATTTTAGCCTGTTCTCGTTGCTCTTCTAGCTTAAGGATCTGCAGTTGCCTTAGTTGTAAAGATGAAGTTGGTGTTTCGTCAATAAATTGAACTAAGGCCAGAGAAGGAATTGCTAGATGAGTTGGTAGAACTACTTCTTTCCCATAAACTAAATTAAAGGTGGAAGTACCTGTTAGCACTTGAAAAAACACCTAGGCTAAGATAGACAAATCTCAAGGCTACATCAAACCATTCAGCCTCGTAGCTAGCCCTACGAGGCAGGAGAAGGCTCTCTCCGGTCAAACTCAGTGGATTTTTCAATAGGATGAGTTGACTAATTAGAAACACTGATATTAGGCTAGTAAACTGATTAGGAGGGTTGATTTAAAGTTTTTGGGGTTTTTGGTGGCAATTGGAGGGAGCGCAATTTCAGGGTGCGGGGATTGAGCTCATTTTTTGCAGGTGGGTCTTTGGGGCAAGGTAGGAGTTTGTGCTGATGCCTTTAGCCGAGATGGATGATCAAGGAGAAAAGAAGAGAGGCTAAAGAGGGCAAACAATGAATTTGAATCCTATCTAGACAGTGGAAAACATAAATATTAAACAAAATTGAAAGCTGAGCATGGCATGCATGAATTCAAACTTTATCACTTCTTTCATTTAATTAGCAACAATAGAATGAGAGATGGAACACATAAACACACTTACAATGACAAGTAGGAAACACACCATCAGCACAATAATCCACAAGAATCCACAATGATGTCTGCAAAACCCTGGCCTTCCTTTTCCTCAAATTGCAGAGATACAAGTAAAATATACAATAGAGCTTCTCCCTCAAAAGTCCAACCATGAAAATGAGTAAGAGAAGGCATAATATAGAAGATCTAACTCCTTCCCCAGCTCTAGGGGTCGAGCTCAGCTTCCTAGGAGCTGTTGCAACTAATTCTAAACTAATCACTAGATAATAGGCAGTCAAAACAACTTGCCTCTAAAACTTAGGAAACCTATCCATGCATTAAATATTTACCATTTACATCAAGGAAACTTCTACAAGTGTTCAAGGAGAGTAAAAGTATCTAAGTTCCATGAAAATTACACAAAAATCCATCATTTACATGCCTCAAAAGTCAACCAAGGTGAAAACATTTTGTTGGCCGAACTGGTCAAAACAGTGAAATTTCCCTGAGTGGTCGCGCCCCTCACTTTGACTGGTCACGCGCATTGACAGCTCTGTTTGAGGGCCTTCCCGGTGTCCAAATCAGGTGCAAGATAGCTCATTGGAAAGGTCTGTGAGTCTACTTTCCAACCCCACTGGAATTTCTGAGTTTGGAGTTGATTTGTCGCCTAAAAAGTCATTTCTCCCAAGGCAGCTTTCTGCAACTCAAAAAAGGGGCAGAAAGTCAAAATTTGCATGTATTTTGAGCTTTTGGGAGCCCAAATCTTCATAAAATCTGAAACCCATCCATAGGAAAGTGTATTTTTGCATGAAAATTCTAAAAATGTAGAGTTTTCCCCGTTCTGAGCTGTCCCCATGACTGGTCGCGCGCGGGGTGAGACCACTCAAATGGCCAAAACCTGTAAAATTCTCAAAAATGCCAGAAATGCCTCAAAACTCTCAAAATTTCTTGGGTTTGCTGCTAGGAGGAGGCTAAGGGGTATCATGGTTAGTGAGAGAGGCCTCAGCCAAGATACGGAGCGGGTTGGTCTTCTTCCTCCCTTTGAGAGCCTCGGTCAACCTCCTTTGAAGAATCTTTATCCTTGCCTTACAAACATGCATCCTTGCCCAATAATGATTCTTCATGTTCTTTAGCAGCTTCTTTTCTTGGTTGGCCTTTTCCAACAACCTCTCTAAGTGTGTATTCACCCGGATAAGCATGGATTCCCTCTCCTATGATGACCACCTTTGCCACCCTTACGAGGCCTCTACTGTACCTCGATTTCTGTGGAAGAAGACCGGTCATCACCTTGCTCATAGGTTTCAGTGGTTGACATGGTTCTTTTGAGAAAAGTGAAGCAAATAGATAGAGTAAACTGTTGCTCTTGCCTGCAAAAATGCTAAGAAGTATGCTGTTTTCAAGGGGAAAAAATCATAAGGGAAATGTTAGGGGAGGGATTTTTAATAAGGAATGGGAAAATATGTAAAAACATGGATTTTTAAAGGATAATTCACAAAATGTCAAACATATCATCTCATCTTCCATCATTAGGAAATCATTTGCAAAGAAATTATTAGGATTTAGTCATAGGGGAATAAGACTTCTTTTACATCTTGTCATAAGGGAAAAGGGATCTTAATTGAACAGGCCTTTAGGGAAGGGGTAGAGAGGAAAACAGGGCTTGGTTTTGGGGAGACACAACAATACTCTTTTGCAAACAATATTTACAACAATATGTCCATTTAATACATATACACAGCTGCATTTTTCTTTTTTTTTTTGCTATGGATATGCACAGCAGTGTGTCTTCTATTTTCCAATGACTATGCACAGGAATATTTTTTTTTTTTTTATATTTGGTCATTTTGCTATATTATTGCTCTTTTCTCTTTTTACATAACATTTTTTATCCTTGCTGTTGTTCATTTATTTTCCTTGCTGTGTGGAGGTATTAGGGTTTGGGTAGAATGCATGAAAGGCCATTAGGGTTTTGCAAAAGGATTTGGGGGAGGGATAGGGTTTTAGGAATTTGGGATGAGAAATTTAGTATTTATTGCAAATGAGATAAGAGATAACCATATTATGACATTTGTGAATTTAATAGGAAACAAGGAGGGAATAAATAGGGATTTAAAGCCTTGAAAAAACATCAACCCTAGCATAATGCCTACATGAACAAACAATCACCCAAATCCATTTCTCCTTACATTTCTTGGTGATAAACATATATATGCAAGCCCATCATTTCATGTTTCAACCATTCAAACGCACTAGAAGACCCTACCTCAATCAATTGAGCAAGCAAGAGGGTGATTTAGTCGATTTAGAGTGGTTCTGAAGAAAACAGTTTGAGTGGTCGCGCCCCTGCTCTGAGTGGTCGCGCCCCGCCTGAGTGGTCGTGCCCTTTAGAAAAATGCACTGCAGAGGGGTTGCTGAGTGGTCGCGCCCCACACAACTAGTCGCGCACTGAGCTTGAGTGGTCGCGCCCCCTGAAAATGACTTCAACTTGCTGCAAATCACCTCCTTTGACCTCTCACTTGTCTTTGCAAACTCTCAAATGCATAATGAGGCATGTTTAGAGAAAATTTACTCTTTATAGGCCCAAATTTGAAAAAATTAATTTACCAAACCCACTTTCTAATGTTTTTCTTTGACATTCACTTTAACACTGTTTTAAGTTCACTTTGTCCTGAATTTGATCTTTTGAGTGCTTTAACTCCGTTCTTTTTGCAGGTTGACTATCTGATGGACTCTGGCGAGGAAACCAGGGTTATTGCCGGCATTCTGAAGAATTTTGAAAATTTTCCTTATTTTTGCAAATTTCACATGACCTTGGGTTTAAAAACAGGGTTTTTAAATCCAAGGTATAAATGAGCTGTAGCTGATGAAAAATATCAATGGAACATATTTACATACCTCCTTCCGGCTTGCTGGGGACTATTAGACCTTTGACTCATGACCTTGCAGTGATTTTGACCAAAACCCTAGACCTAGACTTGGGATTTCAAGACAAAAATAAAACAAGTATAACACAAGCTCATTTAAATGATATGATCTGATCCAGCAAAGCCAAGAAGGGAACAAGGACCAGCTCCTCCATCAGTTTTATGGCATGCCTAACGGGATGCAAAACTGATACTGATGAGACACCTACCTATGCACATGCAAAGAGCTTTTGATCACCGATGGAGGGCTCAAGACCGACACTAACAAGTTACAAAAGGGTTGATTGACTCTTCCCCAAACTACCTGTATTCTTTAATTAATCCTAATTCTATATTTCTTTTAATGTATCACATAACTAGTTTAGATCCCACTAAAGTGCATCTAGATTTTGGCTCAAGTACTTTTTGTAATCCACGTTATCCCACCTAGTCATTAATGTTGCAACAAAGGGAAGAGATGAACATGTTATGGTTGGAGCTACTTAGAGGTTATGTAAAAAATGAATTTGGGATAATCTAATGAGATGTACTGTTAAATGTAAAGTGCATACATATACGTCAATAAGTTAGCATTTTATTAATGATTTCGATTTTAAGTAGACTTTATCCATCGTATTTATAGTTTTTAAATTAATTACATGATCTGTATGATTCCAATTTTAATATATTCTTTCATTGGTCTATATTTCTTAGTACCATTGTTCTTTATCATAAAATTGCCTTACTACTATTTTCTTAATGAGTGCATGTAATCTGCATTGTCCAACATAAACATAAACATTGCAATAAATAGAATAGATTCACATGTTATGGAAGGATAGGATCTTGGACTCTTCTTGTTCTCATATTTTTTATTTTCAATATAGCAATAAAATAATGACATAGTAAAATGTGAAGAAGACCAAACAAATTATAGTATGCGATAATGGATATGGAGTTATTTCATATGGAAGTATCTTATCAAAGGTTATATAATAAATTATTTTTTTATGAAAAAAATGAGGATTCATAGGCCCTAGAAAATATGTCTTTATATTTATAATAAAAACATACAAAAAAATGTAAAATCTCTATGTATCAAGTTTCAAAAAAATAGGTCTATAAGGGATTTTGAGTTGAATGCTTTTTTGGTTACTTCCTTGGATTCATTGTACAACACATTAGGGAGTTTATATAATGAAAAAAAGGTATTTGAAATAATGTTTGATGGAAATATCGTTGTGTGGCTAGTGATAGTTGTTGAGTATTTCAAGAATGGTTATCCCCATGAATCCTTCGTGTGTCATGAATGAGAATAATTGACAATTATTCATGAAATGGGAACCCCCGTGAAGCCATGGAATTATTTAATTTGAAATACAAGTCTAGCATTTCAAATCCAACTCATTCACCATACATAGGGTTATGAATGTGTGTGATGATTTCTTGGTTCTTGAACAAGGTAAGAAGATCCACAAGTATGAAATAAAATGTGAATGTGAATGTGATGTTGTTGTTATTACTATGCATGTGGACATGTATGGAATATGTGGGAATGTTAACATTACCCACAAACAATTTAAAGTAATGGTAAATATTATGGGATGTCCTAAAATGCAATAATTTCTTATCATTATAGAATGACAAAATTCATGAAGTATTGATATCTTTCAAATCCATGTAATTCCAAGGAATAAAATCCAACTCAGTCTCCCTATTAGTGTTATATGATACATTGGATATATATATTTGCATTGTAATGAAATTAGACATGGTCTCATTTAATAGTTGCGATATAAAATTACTAATAACTTTGTTACATGTAGCTAATAGAACGGTTGGTTGACTATTCTCAATGATACATGTTGTAACATCCCTAGGTCGGTAGTTAGGCTACACTATTGCTTTGATACCAATCTATTATGTACCCAATGATTAGGTACCCAAAAGCATTATATTTATTTGGAAAAAATAAAATACTAATACCATTATTTAATAAACTAGAAGATGAGACATGAAGTACACAAGCTCATGAAATTACCATAATATGCTAAAATTTGTGAAATATAGGCTTATTAATATACATAGTATGAAATCATACATACTAAATGAATAACCAATGGAAATATAATTATAGAGAACATAGAAATAACTCATATTTAAGAAATTTGACCAAATTATTGCAAATGTTAGAAATTCCACCCAACTATAGGCTCTATTGCACAATCATTAACTATAACAGGCCACCCTTAATATGAGACTATGATTTCACAAGAATGAGTTCCTAGACCAACTCTATCACTCACAAATAATTATCTCACAAACTTTGTCTATTCACATAGTCAAACAACTATCACATATATATACTTTTACATAACCAATCGAATGGAAATGCCATGTTCTAGCTGTATTCCCCTTAAAATTATACAATACAAGGAAAGGAAACACTTCTTTGTAATGCAACCCTTTATGATATTTCTTTTAGGGATGTAATGTTATTTATTAAGAAATCTCATTTCTTAAATCTATAGAGACTCTCCACCATGAATAGCTCCATTAGAAATGCTAATGAATTCATGCACCAAGGGTATTTCATATTATGGAACAAAAATCCATTTTGAACACGTACAATAATAATGACTCTCTACAATATAATTATTCCTTTCTCTACCCCTAGAGCAAAAAGAGTGAACAAAATAATGGTGAATGAACACTAAAAGAGCAAAAAAGGTAAGGTTAAATATGCATGCTCTCCAACCACCATGTGACTTCCACAAGAAGCTCACATATCCATATTTTTCTCAATTAATTCAAATATTGGTGCAATAAGATATGACTAGAATGTTCTAAATTCTCTAGCTTCCCTTATCTCATAGAACCATGTCCCCTATACTCTTGTCCTCATCTTTCTACATTTAGTGATATATTTTATTAATTATAACTAAATTCATTACATATCTAGGCTCTCTAGACCTTTATCATGTACCACATATAGTATTAAATTAGTGTTCAAAACCTAAGGAATTACATTCCCCTCCCCCTTATTTTAACACTATCGTTAGTGCTCAATACAATACATGTGTATGTATATACATAATTTAGGTCAAGAAGTCAAAAGTGAATGTGGGTATATTTCCCCAATACTTTCTTGAAGATCCCATCCCACTTTTGCACATCTATAGCACATCATTGGACCTTTACCTACCCCATGATTTTTTTTTTATAGCATCATGACCTTCCTATTTAGTATATGCACTAGTTATGCCTTGAAATCTCTTTCTAGATCCATGTAAATAAAAGTCCATTTAATGACATGGTTAGGATCATCTACATGCCTTTTTAACCAATACATTTGGAACACATTATGCACTTTCATAAAATTAAATAATGCAATCATGTATGAAACTAGTCATATCTTGTCTAATACTTCAAATGAACCACAAAAAAATGGATATTATCTTGGTATAATTTCCCAACTTCAATTATCTTTCCTTTGGCTTCACTTTCAAAAACATATACTCCCACATTTTAAATTATGTAGTTTTCTTGTTCTACTCCAATGTTGTGAAATGAAATTTAGGCCATCATGGAGATCTTTAATCGTAACTAAAAATGAGAGAAAAATCTATATATCCATTGTGGTTTACCTTGTATAGGCTAGCACATCCTTATGTTTCTAAGGATGCTACTAGGTCTAACAAATACCACATCAAAAGGGGAGGAGGATCACTTTAGTTTGAAGAGTATAGAAAAACAAGAAGAGGGCTATTCACTTTACCACCCAAATGTGAATCTTCCCTCTAAATTGAATAATATCATACAAGGGGCTAAGGAGTCTACACCAAATATATAGATGGACTGGTTATGATAATAGTTAGTGTTAAAAGTCAACATTCAAAGAGTATATAGTATTTCATTTGCATAAATATTTTATCTTTCTTCAATTTCTATTTATTTCTACTTATTTTTTACCATCTATTCTTCCATTTCGTTGAGAAATTATGGGACAAGTACCGCCTTATTAGATCGTTTGTGCAACTTATTGGAAAATTTATTTTTTTCCATATAAAGCTTCAAATGGACTCATATACAATGAATATTGATACCCATTATTATAGAAAAACTCAACCAAATGCAAGTAGTCATCCCACTTGGAGGGTTTATCCACCACATACATTTGAGCATGTTTTTAATCACTTATTTAACTCTCTTTGTTTTCAATTTTGTTTGTGGATGAAATTTTATACATTAAATTTTTTACCAAATCCTTTAAATAATCCTCTCCGAAATTTTAATGTAAAATTTGGACCACTATCTAAGTTTGTTTTGATGTTCCATGTAGTCTAGTGATTTCCTCGTGTATATTTTCTGCAATATTAGTTGTCTTATGACTAATTTTTATTAGAATAAAATAATAAACCATTGCCTATTTATATGCTACCATGATTATTGAGTGATATTTCCTTATTGCTTTGGGAAATATAATTATAAAATGAAAGGTTACAACTTCCTATTTCCACTCTGGAATTGTAATGGTTGTGCAAACCAAATAGATGTTTGGTGAACCTTGAACCTTTCGCATTTATTGGCAATACAATCAACAGCATTTTTTTCATTCCTAGCCAAAAGTATTGACTTATCATTATTGAAATTGTTTTGTAATAAACAATTTGTCTTATATATGGAACATTATGCACTTTTTCAAGATTAATTTCCTCAATTCTTAAGAGATAGGAACATACGCTTTACTCCATACATGAGTATGTTATCTTCTTGTATATTATATTCTTTGACTTTATGATTTATATCACTTGCAATAACTTTTCCTTTTGCTATAAGTAATGTTGATTTGTAACAACAACCTCTAAAATTTTGCTTTTAAAATATGAATTATTCACACTAATGGACTTAGCATGCATTATATGTACCCTTCTATTGTATGCATCTAACATATTTATTCTCTTTCCCTTTGATGTACCTAATATTGAAGACATATTTACTCAAACTTTCCAACCATATTGCTTTTTCCAATATTTAAAGTTGGTGGCTCAAATAGATATATTATACCACTATGGTGTATCCTTAATTCAAATTTCTTTCCTATTAAATAAAAGTACTCTAGAAATAAGATCCAAATAATTTTTGATATAATTTTTTGCATGCTCTTTCAATTTCATTGATTCATAATCAATGACATATCCATTCCAAATAAGTATTCACCAAGTCCTTTTTTGGATGAATCTATATATACCACAAAATATTCATTTGGATAAAAAAAAATTAAGATTGATGTAGTTGTAAGTAGATTTTTTGATAATTGTAAACTCTCTTTGAATTTTATTTCCCGTTCACAATCAATTCCCATCTTTTGTATAGAAGTAATGGGATAAGAAATTCTTGAAAATAATGTTATAGACCTCTTGTAGTATGTATCTAATCTCACAAAGGTCTAATTTTTGAAATATTCTTTTGTTTTATCCATCCTTTAATGACTTCAATATTTTTTGATCTACTTCTATGTTGTCATTTGAAATGATGTGCCCAAAATAATGGATATTCTCTTGGTAAAAGGAACATTAAAAAATATTGGAACATAGCTAATTCTCCCTTAGTACTTGTAGTACCAATCTTATTTGTTGTTCATGATCTTCCTATAACTCATAATAAATTAGCATGTTTCATGAGGACAACAATGAATTTATGGAAAACATTTATGAATATATCATTCATGAAGAACATAAATATCGCTAGTTTGTTTCTTAGTCTCTAAATTTTATCTTACTTATGTGTTCTTAATTTTATGATTCAAAATATATTATCTCCTCTTGTCTAGTCAAATAGATCATAAATTTTGGGTAGAGGGTCCTTTTTCTTCACCACATTTTTTTTTACTTTTATAAAATAAACATATAATCTCAATGTTCCATTTTTATTCCCATAAAATGTATTGGTGATCCCATAGGTGAAACACTTGATCGTATCGACACTTTGTTCAATAATTATTCTAACTTCATTTCTAATTCATTTAGTTCTTGTGTGCTCATTATGTAAGGTGATTTTGATATTGGAGCAGTTTTGACAGTCAAATCAATAAGGCAATCTATATCCCTCTTTGGTGGAAAACTTGATATCTCCCCAAATACAACTTCAAACTCTTGCAACATTAGAAAATTTCCATGACCTATCTCTTTGAAGTTTTATCAATCTTCTAAATGGCATATACATAATTGACACACTTTCATGAAACATCTCTTCAAATATAAGGTTGACATCTCCCTTTTAGAAATGGGTCTTGAATTTCCTTACATAATTACTTTCCTTATTCATCATGACATGCAAATGTCTTATTAGGAAAATATAGGATGGCATGATGCTTTTCCAACTGATCTATTTAAATTATGAAACATAATATCCTAATGGAATGATATTCAATTCTGTAAAGCTATCCACTCCATTTAGATTTATGTGACAACTCCTAACCATTTCATTGATCCTTCTCTTGGCACTAGTGGCTAGTTGAACAAAACATGGTCTTTTAAGTTTTCTTTTCATCTAATGATATATAACCACTATTTTTTACTAAATTTAACTCTTCCACCTCCATCATATGGTATTGATGTCTTTCTTGTCAATCTCCAGGGCCACAGATATTCTTGGAATATTTGTACACATCTTATACTATTGTAGCATATTGAATGTTATTTAAGGTCCTATTTTATCATATTTTCTATGGAAGTCCTTATACAAGTGATCTCCTTTACTTTCCCAACATATGATGGGTGATCTTCCTTTTTCCCAATATTTCCTCCATTTTGGATTTATCTTGAGCATGCTAATTTTCTTCTATTGAAAGGTGGTTTGAATCAATTCACTATATAATAT
>APFE030887560.1:48466-89074 GCA_000404065.3 Pinus taeda | reverse complement strand
TCAAAAATCAAATCTCCCAAGACTGGTCAAAAAGTGCCAAATGAGGCTGCCTGAAAGAAGAGTGCTGTTGCAGTCAACTTTTGAATGCCTTCCTCAACCCCAAATTGAACTCATGATAGCTCATTGGAAATATCTTTGTGTCTAGTTATCATTTTACCCATCAAGAAAATCATTTGGCCAACCAAACTAGGAGAAAACTTGATTTTCCCAAGGTAACTTGCAAAGGTGTCTTTGATTCTCCTGAGGCAACCGTATTCTTGACATTTTTCTCAAATCATAACACCTGTGAAAAAAGTGAATGAGGGTTTTCTTCCTTGGATTTGTTTGGACAAAATCCTCTCTCAGTTTCCCAAAATTCATCTTTTATTGCTCTGAAGCATCATTTGAGTGCGACTTGTCCCGATGTGTGAAACAAGGAATTCTGTCCGAAATGAAGCGAGATGAAGGGGATAGGGGGCTTATAAATTATTGGGGAAATTTTTGGGAGTGGGGAGGGATGTTAGGAAGCAGGGAAAAGTGCAATCTCAGAGATTGAGTTAGGGGAAGGGATCCAAAAGGGAAAAACACAGGCCCAACCTAGAAAATTGCCAAGTTGTAGCTAAAAACTAGGGTTTGTGCAAAAATGAGGAATTTGGCAGATCTAAGGGATGGGAAGTGTTTGATAAGGTACATGAAGGATAGGAGAAGGTGTATGAACATCAGGAAACAAGTTTTGCCGATGATTTGACCATCCGAGAGAAAATGGTTTCAAAACCCTAGGAGAGGGAAATGACCTTGCCTGGGCGCAACTGAAGCATGAACAAGACGTAAAATGACTCATTAGACACTGACATGATAATGAAAACCCTATGAATGATGATAGACTCAGCTAAATGATGACATAGACCGCCATTTGGACAACTTTAGAAGGAGTGAAAGCAAACCCTAGACCTAATGCCTAGTGACCAAATTTTGCTTGAAAACTCTTTGAAATGACAAAATTTGACCTTGACACTTCACAATAACTTTGTAAGAGCATGTTTGATCACTGGAGGAAGGCTGGAAAGACTGACACTAACAGTACCAATGGAGGCTTTTTTAGTTATTCAGTCTGCCCACAGAGCATACATCAAAGATTTGTGCCAATTTTTATGATTCTGATCAATGGTTCGCTTAATGATTATGATTAAGTTTTCATTCGTTGATTTGGCCAACCCGTTCCCTTGTGGGTAATAATTGGCAGAATATTTAATCTTAAAACCTCTTTTAAGTGCAAATTCAGTCATAGCATTGCTAGAAAAATATGATGCATTTTCAAACATTAAAGCAGAGGGTAGACCAAACCTGGTGATTATGAACTAATCTATGAAATGAATGATATGTTCATCATTAACTGTCTTCAGAGGAACTGCTTATGCCCATTTAGTAAAATAATATGTAGCTGTAAGGATATACCCATGTTATTTAGAAGAGTGAGGAACGATCTCACCTATTATATCCAATCCCAATTGATCAAATGGTTGATCAATATTGACTGGTCGCAAAGGCAACGATGGTTTCTTTTGTCTTCTAGCAGCAACTTGAAAAACTTGACATTTCCTTACATAGTTATGTGCATATTTAAATAGTGTAGGCCAATAGAATCCTGCGCGTAAAATTTTATGTGTTGTAGCATCTCCCGCATAATGTCCACTTGCTGGTCCATCATGGAGTTCCTACAACACCTTTTCAGCTTCAGATTTCTCAAAACATTGAAGAAGAACATAATCATAATTCATCCTAAAAAGTACATCGTTTACGAGTTGATACTGCTTGGCTTTCAATCTTAGGGCTCTTTTCTTTGTATAATTCAAATTTGAAGGAGCATATCCATTTTTTAGATAAAATATGATATCAGCATATCTCGAATCAATATCGTTTAGGCTTACCTCATACATCTTTACCTCTTGATTTGGAGATGGTATTTCAGAAATAAGTGATGCTCTAGCCAACATCTTGCAAAAGCCTTGACCCTTTACAATATTTGCTGGCTTGATCTCAACGTCATATTCTTGTAGGGCAATGACACAATTTGCTCTCTTTTCACCCACGTCTTTCTGTACTAAGAGATTTCTTACCGCTGGAAATGGTACTATGATTTTTGTATGAGTCTTCAGAAGAAAGGGTCTAAAATGTTTGATTGCTTTGAAAACAGAGTAAGCTTGTTTCTCAATGCCAGAATAATTTAATTCAGCCCCTTGCAAATTTGAACTAAAGAAGGCAATTGGGGCTTCCGCCTTGTCTTGATTGGCTTGAGTGAGTATTGCAGCGTATGACTTCTCAGAGGCAAATGTATACAAAATGAAAGGATCGGAAAAATTTGGAGTTGCTAGGGATGGGGCATTAACAATTGCTTGCTTAATCAATTTGAATGCTTCATACTCTGATTGGCCCCATTTGAAGAGTGAATTCTTCTTGATCATTGCTTGTAATGGTGACAATATCCTTGAGAAGTCTGGAACAAATATTTTAACAAAATTAATCTGGCTAAGGAAGGATTGCGTGACTTTCTTATTATGTGTTAAGGATATTTCAGAAATCTCCTTAATTGTATCAAGATCAATATGGATTCCATATTTTGACACTATAAATCCAAGAAGTTTTCCTTCACTTAATGCAAAAAAGGACTTTTTTGGATTAAGTGAAATCCCATACCTTTGACAACGTTGGAAGATCTGCTTTAAGTGTCTGAGGTGATTACCACGTTTTTTAGAATATACTGTTATGTCATCCAAGTAAATCACTATTGATTTGTTTACTAATCCCTTAAATGAGATATCCATGGCCCTTTGAAATATGGTGCCAACATTAATCAACCTAAAATGCATTTTTTGATATGCATAAGTACCCCATTTGGTTTTGAATGTGGATTTTAGCTGATCATCAGGATGGACCAAAACTTGGTTGTAGCCAGAGAAACCATCTAAAAAGGACATTAATCCTGATCCTGCAACTACTTGCAATATTTGTTCCATAGGAGGCAGGGGAAATTATCCTTTTGGCAAACTTTGTTAAGATTTTGAAAGTCAATACAAATTCTAATGTCTCGGTTTTTCTTTCTAACTAGGACCATATTGGAAACCCATTTAGAATGTCGAACGGGAGAAATAATTTTGGATTTCAATAATTTATTGAGCTTAGATTTAATCTAACTTTCCAGATTAGGATGGATCTTCCTTAGCTTTTGCTGGACAATTTTTTCATCAGCTATCATTGGGATAGTATGTTGCATAATTGAAGTGTCATAAGTCTTAAGATCATTGAAATTCCAGGCAAAGACACTTTTGTACTATTTTAGGAGTTGAACAAAGGCTAATTTTTCTTCTGGGGCTAGGCCGAGACCTAGGTTGATATTCTGTGGCTTGGTACCCATTCTTAGATTTACTAATTCATAGTTCAGAGTTGAACTCTGAAGTTTTGAATTGGTAGACCTTTTAAATCGGTCTTTCAAATCATATAGGTCTTCCAACTTGACTACAGATTTTGGTACAACATTATTGGTGCTCTCTTGTTGTAACTGTTTTTCATGTTGGTCTTCATCAATTATCTGATTAGTGTAAGATCCTTCTGATGTTAGGAAACTTACAATATCAAGATCATCATTAAAAATTCTCTAGTAGGTAACATTATCAGGGATGGAGGGCCTAAAGATTAATTCGATTGAGAATCTGTCTGGGCTATAGTCTTATGAGGGAATGAGCTTGGAAGCTACATTAGCCAGGAGGTCAGCACTAGCATTTTGGAGTCTTGGAATGGATGAAATATTGAATGCTATAAAATGTTCAGTCAGATCTTGCACTAAAGATTGATAATGTTTTAAATGACCTGATAAACAATGTATAGTATTTTGTAATTGTTTAATAACAATTTCAGAGTCTCCAAAGACTTGTAGATACTTGATGTCTAGTCCGATTGCCTTGTATAGTCCTTACACTAAAGCTTTGTGTTCTGCAGTGTTGTTTGAGAAATCGAACTCAAGTCTACATGTTAGCATAGTTTTATTCCCCTCTAGACTAACTATTACACATCTTTCTCCTACTCCATCATTAGACTTAGATCCGTCAAAAAATAATTTCCAAAATAAAGAGTTATTTACGGGAGTATCTACAAAATTAACGCATTTAGAACTATCTGTTTGAGAAATGTTTTCTACTTGAGACAAAACAGAATGTTCTAAATAAGGCTAAGTATGAGCATTAAAATTTCCTAAGAAAGAGTCAACAGAATAGTTGTCAATTATATTGTTGTTGTATGCTACAGGTTCGTTTTCTCCTTATAATTTTGTCACTATGTATTTTTGGTGTTTTTCTTGCTCAACCTTTATCTGATTTGGTTTACTATTGTAAGGGAGCCACATGTGTGACCAGTCGATCGCAAAGTATCCATGAAGCTTTCAGACCAATCCCTACTAAGAATTAAACCATAAAATTCAGGAATGTCTGCAACTAAATGTCAATAACTTGACATACCTTTGGATTAGATGACAACCTTATGGTAACTTGATTTAGTTCACCAATTACTTCAACCTGCGATCGGTCCAGCTGAACTATGCGTACTGCAGATTTTTGAGGATGGACGTTTAACTTTCCACATATGGTTTTAGGTAAGATATTAGATGAAGCTCCTGAATCTACCAAACAATTATGCAAGTTTTTATTGAAAATTTCATAAGTGATAGGGAATGGGAGAGTATGGGATTTTGACCTACCTCCAATTAAAGCAATATCATTTGGGTCAACTTTATTTGCCATATTAGTTGGAGGTCTTCCCATCTCATGAGAAGCTTGCGATATTATAGCGGCAAGAACATGTGCAAAAGGTATTGCATGTAACTCTTTCAAAAGTAGCTTCTGTTGATGTTTCAATTTGCTCAATTCATGAAAAGTAATGTTAGCTCTAGTCTTCTTCATGCCTTCAATGATATTATACTCCATCTCATCAGAAACAATCAATGTTTTAGATGGAGTTGAGGAATCGGTTTGGACTGGGCTTGTTTGAGTCGCTTTTGGTGATGATTTCTTACTTGTGACTTTATCCTTAGATATCGAGCTTGCACTCTTCTATTTAGAACTAGGTTGTGGAGGATCGAGTTGATTTCTACTTTTGGTACTGACTGGTGATGCCTTTTGATCCTCTTCATCGGGATGAATGAAGTCCCACATTCCCTGTAACTCTAAAACTTCATCTTCATCAGTAGGTTCTTCATTAGAAACTTCCTCTTCTTCTCCTTCAGATTCTGCATTTGTTATAGCATTAGGAGGCTTTGAATCAGTTGAAGGATTTTTTATATAAGGCTTATTGGTTTTCTTAGAAGAAGTCTCTGCTGCTTGTCTTTTAATGTCAATCATTTCGTTAGACATGTTTTTTAGGACTTTATGCAATCCTTCTAAATCAAATGGGTCTTTTGATTGTTTTTTCTTAGGATTATCTCTAAAAGTAACCTTCTTACATTTTCTTTTATCAATCGCGTGTTTCTATTCTAAAGCTAAGATGCGTTTTTCTACTGTTATCGCTTCCTTCATGTTTTCGGCTAATGTTGTCTTGTTAGCTCTATCAGCAGAGATCGCTATGTTCGGTGGCAAAGCAAATATGTACCATTCACTTCGAAGTTCTTTGCTAGGTTTGGAAGTGGTCGAAATTTTATTCAAAAGCTTGTTGAAACGCGAGTTAAAATCTTTGATAGGTTCTCTCGATTCAGTTTTTAGATTCGATAGATCATTGATCAATGTTGCTGTAGATCTATCATCGCCGAACTTAGTCAAGAATTTCTCTTGGAAAATGTCCCAACTGGTAATGGACCCTGATGGTAATGAAAAATACCAGGATCCGGCTGCTCCTTGTAAAGTATAAGGAAAAATTCTAACAACAACATCTTCATTTGTAACTTCACTTAAATTTATGGATAACATAAAGTTGTTTATGTGTTCTTCTGCTAGCATGCCTGCTTCAGGATTAAACTTCGGCAACCATTTTTCAGGATGGTCAGGTAATTGACTCAAGGGCGCAGGCATTGAGACTGCCCCTGGATTATTCCATGGGTTTTGGGCCATCGTTGAACTACTAACAGAGGAAAGCGCAGACGAAGTTCCTTGTGGTAGGGATGAGGATGTTACAGTTCCAGTGCTCTGATGGACAACAACTTGAAGTGGAGGGGTGTATGGTTGACTTTGCAATGGGGAAGTTGGAATGGATGTTGGTGATGAAAGAGTCTCACTATCAGACCCTTGAGGTGACTTCCTTGTTCTTTTCCTTTTAGGTAGAGGTAATTCAGTTGGTTTGATACCAAACTTTTCACTCTGTAATCTGGTAAGAGGATGAGAAGGATTGTATTGCGAAGTCACACTAACTTGATATATTTCAGAATTTTGCGGTGATATGGAAAATCCTTGAAGTTTATGGATCAAAGACAACTTCAGGAGGTTCGATAGTAGATTTCTATGAAATGTTTGGGTTTGTGGCAGTGGTTGTTGTTTTCTCAACTTCTCGTTTAAAATATAAAGATTTGGAATGTGATGGAGAAGTTGGGGGAGATGATGAGGGCGATTTACTCTCAAAATGGTATTTAGATTTAGATTTACTAACCATTCATAGTTCGGGGCCCTCCTTCTAGCACCAAATATGTTGAAAGCCCCGAAAATCGGGTCTACAACAAGGGGGATACCCGCAACTCCTTTTCCATTTGGGATGGTGGGTCCGACTGGGGATAATGATACGAGTTTCCCAATTTGTGTGTGGTGATAACAATTGATATTTCCTTTTCTAAAGATTTCTAAGAAAAATGCTTTTAATCTAAGTCTAATTTAAAACATGCAATTTTATTCTAATGAACAAAAATATCTAATTCTAAAACTAACCAGAGATTCAACTTTTCACTTATGCGATCTAAAATAGTTTCTAACAACAATTGGTAATAAAGATCATTCAATCGCTACTAGAAAAGAATTCATTAAAAATGAATTGTTTCATATAAGAAATTAGTCGAAACAATTGTGGAGAGGGTATCGCATAATAAGTCATTCATACACTAAAGCATAAATAGAATAGTCACCACTGTACAAAAGTGCCAAATGATAACTCAAACATTCAAGCCTTCATATATAAATAACTGAACATAAGATATTACTTTGACACATTAGCAGAAATCATTAAAAGATAAAAGTACCATTGATAACAAGTTCTACTCATGAGTTTCAGCAATATAGATTTATCTCTTCCTCATTCAATTCTACTAAGAGTACAGAAATGGATTTCAGTAGAACACATTAAACACAGATATCAATAAATCTCGTTCCATTCATTCATCAAAACCTCCTCCGAGGGTGCAGAAGTGCATGTTCTGAAGAAATATTTTTTGACAAATTTCAGGACCCCTCTCTAAATGCATGAGAGGGGTTAAAATACTACTAACTAAATACTAAAAATAGTTTTTTACAAAAATATAGGAGGAGGTTTAAATGACCGTCCTCATCTAAGGCAAAAATAAATAAAAAATGAAACTAAAACTGTATCTAGAAATTAACTATCTATGTATCTGTTCTTTGAGATCGCAAGCATTCAGCATTGGCTTGAGGAGCGTCAGTTGGCTTACCTCTGATTTTAGTTGTCCTGCGAAAACAGAATCGACAAGTGTTGGCGCTATCTTCTCGGCAGAATTTGTAAGGCACTTGAGAGTCATGCATTGACAATTGGGTTTAACCAAGTACTGCTAGTAAGTCTCCCAATTCAACTTGGTTAACTTCTTGATGGACTCTGCCTTTTCCTCAGCCTTCTGTTTCCAACTTGCTTTCAGTTGTTGTGCCTTTGGGAGAAATCCCGGAGTGGTTTCTGCTATCAGGTTTGCTCTATGTAGATTTTCATTGACATAGTCAATGACATTGTTTGCCGCCGTCTCTGCTTCTTCCGCTGCCTGTTTTGCCTTTTTAATCTGTGCATCCCACTTATGGAACAACATTTCTTTATGGGCTTCATTGATTTTAAGCAAGCCTGCTTTCTTCCCTTCCTCCGATTCCTACCAAATCAAATAATCAGAAGTTCTTTTATCAATTAAATCATAGTCTAGTAGCAAATCCACGACTTGACTTGTAATTTTATCGCTCATCTCGCAATGAGAACTCCAATGCAATATTCTTTGGCATAGTGCCTCTTGCTGTTGCAAGAGTTGGTCGTTTAAGGCAAGGGCTTCTGAGACAAACTTTGAAATTTTGGGGTCATCTTTATGCATTTCTAGCATGGCCTGTAATTGATTTTCCTTTTCAGCCAAATTGCTCTGATAAACCCAACTACATCTGTTGAAAATCCTGTTGTAATTTTTCTAATTTCTCCTCTGCTTCTCTATTGGCACTGGCCTGCTGTAGTTGTTGTTGCAAAACTTGGATTTGTTCCTCTCTCCTTAAGTAATAGTTGAACCTCGGACGCTTTATCGATAGTAGCAGAAGCATAGGCTCCTACGACCTGGGATAACTTAGTCAAATTTTCAGTAGGGTCAGTGGTAGGGTCTCACCAAAGGACATCTAGCTGCTCTGCCTTAGGTGAGAGTACGTTGTCCAATTTCTATTTCTTTCTTTGTCTTCTTACTGCTGCCTTTTGCTGCGGGCTATAAAATACATCTAGAGGAGGAATCTCGTCTATTTTCAACATGATTTCAGATGATGGGGTTATGGGAATATGCTTCGTTTCTGGAGCATTGCTGACTGTTTCAATGACCATATTTGTCATTGTCTGCACTGTACTCTCAGGTGTCTTCGTGTTCTTCTCCTCATTATTAATCAATTCATTAAATGTTTCCCACTCCTTATCCAGCTCAGTTCTCACTGGCTTTGGTGGCTGGATGAGGGGAGGGGGAACCTTCACCTGTGGTGTCGCCAAAACTTGTTGCTCTGTGCGCTCTTTAGATTGGGAAATATATATAACTGACCCTTCACTTTTATTATGGTCGTTGTCGGACCGTTTAAAGCATTCTGGTGACTCTTTCCTAGATTTGGACCTAGACTTGTCTGTATCTAAGCTTCCACTTAAACTGACGCTGGGAGATGGCTCCCTTATTGGTTCTAAGCGCAACTTATCCAAGGGGATGTTGGCTAATATCCTCTCTTTGTATAGTTTGAATTATTGGAATTATGTTGGGGGAAACTAAGTTTTAGCCATATCCAAAACATCTTTCAGTGTACTCTTCTGTTGGAAGATATCATCTTCTTTGGTGAATACCTTTATCTTAATGACCATAGTAAAATTCTTAATTACATCATAGGGATTGAATTGTCTCCCTAGAAACTTGAACAGTCATAGACTCAATATGTTGTCTACTTCCCTGAATGCATGGCCTAAATAAAATAGTGAAAAGGCCCCACAGGCCACGAGAAATTGCGGCCAGATGGCCTTTTTCTTGTCTTTCAATTCTTTGCTCATTCCTCCCACCCCGCAAGTCTGGTAGGCAATTTCTCGAGCCATTAACTTATCAGGAACATAAAAGGGTAGCACATGAGGGGAAGCAATGCTTCCAAATACTCTGACATAAGTGAAAAACTCTTCCCCAAACCATCTTCCGACAGGGAGAATATCAACTTCTGCTTCAGGTGAAAATCTTGCGACATCCTTATTATACAACATTCTGTAAAGAGGTAACATAACTCCATGACAAATTTTGTGAAAATATGGGATAAACTTGGAATCCCACAATTCATTATGGTAGATGTGAATGGGCAAAGGATTATGTATAGTCCACTTCCAACCCATTAAAGGAAATCTAGAAACAAAACAGATTGCATCCATAACATAAGCAGCTAAAAAGAAAGGAGGATAAATCCTCTGAGAGGTTGTTAGGTCCCTATAATAATAGCGATTACCCCATTAATATTGTATTTGTATCCCTTATTAACATTGTTGTGCCCCATAGAATCCCTCTATTGTTATTTTTGTGCCTTTATATTATTATTGTTAGGTCGGCTGGGTTATATTGTGACTCCTTAGACTCCTCTATATAGAAAGGAGGTTTTTTCATTTGAATCATCAAAGAATCATTCATTTGTGTAATGTAAACGAGGTTTCCCCCTCGAAGAGGTTGAATTCTAAGGCGTTGATCTATATTTTCTATCTTTTTGTGAGTTGGTTTCATAACAGGAATAACCTGTTAATGGAGTTTAATTAACCCAACGTTTCGGACTTCCAAGGGAGTCCATCTTCAGGGGATACATTAATAGTTTAAGAGAAGATTAATGATGTATTGTAGAGCTAAACTTATGTATATAGATTCAGATAAGTTTAGCTCTAGCTAATCTTAATTTCTCAAATTCAGATGTGCTGTCCATCATGTCCCTTCCATGGTAGGACTTGATATTTATAAATAATGAATCCATACAGGTGGGGATAATATTTTTAGATAAGATATGAATAAATTGTTAGTGGAGTTTAATTAACCCAATGTTTCAGACTTCCAAGTGATTCCATCTTCATGGGATACAATAATAGTTTAAGAGATGATTAATGATGTATTATAGAGCTAAACTTATGTATGTATATAGATTTAGGTAAGTTCAGCTCTAGATAATCTTAATAGTGCTTACATTATCAATAAATACCACTATTGGCCGATGTTTAATAAATCATTTTATTTTTAGAGGCTGGGGCGAAGAAATTCCAACCAAGTCATGTAGTGATATAACTGGCTCATCTAGTGTAGCTATGAGATCATTATCTAGGCTGATTTGTGTTTTACCCACTTCTTCCGCAGGCACCTCTAGGGAAGAAGCTTCATTTGCTAAGCTGTTATCAATAACATCAATTTGAAAGAATTTTGGTTCCTTGCATTTATGTTCGGGGGAGTACTTATCATTACAGTAGTAGCACCATCCTTGTTTCATTCTTTCGACCATTTATGCCAAGGACACCATTTGAACCTTAAGTGTTTGGGTGGGGTCCAGAGCCTGAGTGGGACATGCCTTGGCGATGAAATTTAGACGATTGGACTGGGCATTCAAGGTGAACTCCACATCTAAGGCCTTTCAACATATGTCCAACCAAGTAATTTGGTGATGCATCTAGACATGGGCTTAAATGGGTTCCTTTAGGCCACTAATGAAACATTCCAAATAAAATTCATCTCTTAGGCCATCAATTTTAATGGCCAATTGTTCAAAGGCTACACTGTAGTCCTTTACTCTATATATTTGTTGTATCTTGGTGAGATGAACCAGAAAAATAGATTCTCGATCAAAGAAATCATATATGGCTTTTGAGAACATATTCCAAGTTTCTCTCATTGGATAACATTTTTGATGCCGCTGCCACCACTACCATCACTTTTGGTCCAAGTAAAGGGATCCCACATACAAATTAGTTCCATTGTCCCAGATATCATTAAGGAAGAAATATTTTTCCATTTGTGCTACCTACACTGCAAGTTTAGAGCCATCAAATTTGTACATGTCCAGCTTGGTTGTCTGGTGGCTCGAAGAGTGGTGATTTCAATGGAAGTGAATGTGATGGCTAAATTATCCTTCTATGTGTTCATCAACACTAGGCTCCTCCCTACGAGACATATTTATAACATTTACTACTTGTGAGATCTAGTTATAAATTTTCTCCTCAAATTCCTCGAACCTTTTCTCAAGTTTGTTGACCTTCTCGACTGCACTTTCCGTAGCCATAACTTGAGATATGGTACCAAGCATAACCAGCCTCAGTCAAATTTTTGAGTTTACTTAAGAGTAGTATGCTTTTAAAGAGGGAAAGCCTAAGGGTCTAGTGGAGTGGGTGACTCGAAGCTGCATTGGGAAAACATCTAGGACTGCCGGAAAATTGGGGGCTTACAAATGAATGGTACCATTGTAACCAACTTGTCATCCTGAAACTTATGGGCTACATCTATTCAAAGGGTCCCAAGATGGCTTCAAACACATTTGTTTTACTCTAAAAGGATTTTTACTCCTAGCTGATCAATACTGCAGTGGTCAAATTCCAGAAAGCTTGTTACTGCCAAATATCATGCGAAAATCGGGCCTGGACTGTAGTAACAAAAATACCAAGGTCTTGGTACTACATAATGTGTTGAAAAAATCTGATCTAGACTATGGTCGCCAAAACCCTCACTGCACAAAGAATCTAAGCTGTGCCATGAAAACCCTAACTATTGAATCTAATATATACAACAGTGGAAAAACCCCAACTACTGAATCTGATTGGGACAGTGGCAGTCGAACCCCAACAACTAGATCTGATCTAGAAGAGAAGGTAGAGGGAAATGCTCAGATAACGGAGGGAACTCTGGTCACAAAGGAGTGTCAAGTGCTACAGATCACAATATAAGCAGGGGTCCCGTTAGCACTCCAGGAAACTCTCCTAGGTTGTAGCTTGGAGATGCCTGGCAACATATAAATCTTCAATATCATTCTCTGAACTATTGGAATGGATTTGGGTTTGGATCAAGTTAGATGACTGTTCAACTCTATTTTCACTCAAGACATGCATGAACACCCTCAGCTTGACAAGGCTTTCGACCCCTAATGCTGAATAGTTTATAGATTCAATGAATACATTGAGAATCCTGTCTGTACCAGTAGATACATACATAAAAACATATGAATGGCTAGCTACAGAAAGTAAATGAAGCTTGCAAATCTAATTTATCAATGCAGAGATAAGATGACAGTTATCTGGCATTAGATAAAGAAGAAAACATGAATAACCTATTCAAGTGAAAGCTTAGAATAGAGGAGAAGATTGTAATTGAACATGTAAAAACAAAAGAAGCTTATATTACTGGAATGAAGATGAGATGCTGGGAGGAACAGAGTATCCACAACCTCCAAAAGTTGAACCCCTATTACCTTGAACTTTCAGCCATTTATAGGCATTTTAAAATACTCTCGAACTTTCTGAGGCTCGAGATGTCTTAATCTATCCCCTCTCTCTTCTAACTACTTGATGCCATCACTAGACAATCATGAGCTTAGAGACTACTGTTTCTAATAAACACGGTAACCAAATTCTAGTAATTTCGCCATGCTATTAGGTGGTTTGCTCATGCCAGTGATGTTCCATGATAATTTCTGTTGGTTCAGCTGCATTGTGCTGTTGTTTTTCCCCTTTTGGCCATGCATTTCGTTATTTCGGTTCCACTGTCTAACTGTCAAAAACACTGACAAAGCCAAAAAAATTCCTCCCCGGGTGACTAGTGGGAAGTGGGGTACGAGGGCTATTGGATCAGGAGGAATGGGTGGAGGAGATCAATCGTCAGAGGCTTGAAGTCATGGTGGGAGTGAAGTAAGTTCGAGCCATCAGATCTTAGATGGGTAGATCAAACAACTATAGGGCGGAGGAGGTGTTCGAAGGATAACGTCCGGGAGCAATTTACTCAAGCGAAAATTGTTTACATCGGGCGGTAAGTGGTAAAGGTCAGAGCCTACCTGATTCCATCCATCAAGTGCCACATAGAATTTGAGGAGAGAGAGGAAACCACCTTATCGGGCGGGTATCCCTCTCTCTTGTTTCCCGAGCGATATGCGCGATAGCCGTTAGATCTAGCGGAAATGATCTAATGGTGGTGATTGGTCGAAGTGGGTAAGCATATAACATCGGTCGGATGAAGTGTGGACCATATGGGAACCACTCCACAATAGAAAAATAGACCATTTACGTCCTTTAGTCTTCAAAATAGTAGCACTGCACCTCAGGGCTAACACTGCCTCCTTCTGGGGATGAAAGCCTCCCTATGAGGTTTCAAGAACTGCATACTACTGCCTTTCCAGTAACAATCGAAAAAAACTTATCTCCTAGTGTTCCATTGGGCATGGAGTTTATTTGCATAGAAAACAAAAACTCAAAAAACTTATTACAATATTAAGGCCTTAAAGCCTCATATGAAGTAAAGTTTCAAAAATTGCCCATTGACTAGGCCATCAAAAACACCTTCCCCCTCCAAATTGTGCAGAATGAAAGTATTGTTCATCTGAACTCGAACAATGACAAATGGTCCCATCCATAAGGCATCAAATATACCATGGTTGCTCTTCTTTTCCTTCAATGCATCTCATTTTAGAACCCATACACCAACCTGAAAACTGTCCATTTTTTCCTTCCTACCAAAGGTTTCTTTGATGTTCTTCTGATTAATTCTTGACTCTCAACCAGTTGTTCTCTAATCTACTGTAATTCAACCAAGTTACTCATTCTCCTCACCATGTCATTCTCTTCATCCTATTCTTCTTGTAATAATTTGGCCACAGGGAGAATCAGTTGGATAGCAAAAATAACATCAGCACCATAAAACAGCTTAAATGGAGAATTTCCTATGGACTTCTTGTTGGTAACTCTGTCAGTGCATAGTGCAAACTTCAGCTTGGAATTCCAGCTCTTTTTGTTGTCCTCTAACATTTTTTTTATTATCCTTACAAGACTCTTGTTAGATGATTCTGCCAGGCCATTTCCTTGAGGATAATATGAGGTAGAATGCACCAATTGAATGCCCATGGATTCACACAGGTCCACCAATTCTTTTGCCCTGAAAGTTGCTGCATTATCAATGACTAGTTTGGTTGGGCAACCAAATCTAGTGAAAATATTCTCATTCAAGAACTTTATGATAACCCGATGATTAGCATTTTTAGTGGGTATAGTGTCAATCCATTGGTGAAATAATCAGTGGCTACCAAGATCCATTTGTGATGGCCACTGGAATGTGGATTGATCTCACCTATGAAGTCCAAGCCCCACTACTGGAAGGGACCATTGGCGTGTACTGGCTTCAAGGGCAGAGATTTTAGCTATTTTCTTCTTGCAAACCTCTGACATTTGTCACATGACTTCATAAAAGAAAATACATAAGAGAACAGAGTAGGCCAATAATACCCAGCTGTCAGGATCTTGTGGGCTGTGGTTTTCCAATAATGATGCCCTCCATAGATGCTAGAATGGAACTGGTGCATTACATCCACAGATTATCCTTTGTCTAGACATCTCAAGAGAATCCCTGATGGGTCTCTCCAATAAAACATGTTTTTATTAATGTAGAATTTGGCTGATCTGAGCTTGATGGCCCTGGCTTCACTTGAGCTATGCCTTGGAGGGACTTCCATCTTCTGTAAAAAATGAACTACACTCGAATAACATTCGCAGGTGGTTAGATTTTCAGCCAAAGACTGATTCTACTCTTGCTTTTCTGCTGCTTCCTTTGTTTGCTCACTGCCTGAGTTTGAACCCATGCAATTGATGTCTAACAAACTGCAATTTTCCTCAGCCAGAAGCTTAGCCAAGTCCTAGCCTTTGACAAGCTTGGTGGTCTTCACCTCTATGTTGAACTCTATGAATTTTGCAATCCATTTAGCTCTCTTTTCATCAATATCTGGCTGAGTTAGGACATCTTTTATCGAGGTTGAAGGTACATATGCAACCACTTTGGAATGTAGAATATAAATTCTGAATGCCTTTAAATATTTTATGAGAGCATAATCTTGTTTTTCAATAAGGTCATACCTTAGTTCAACATCCCTCAGAGTTTTGCTGAAAAAGGCCACAAGGTGCTCTACACCTTCATCATTTTTCTACAATAGAGTTGCTGCAAGTGTATCATAAGAGGCAAAAAAGAAGATATAAAACTCCCTGGTATAATCTCGATTGATTAGAGTGGGCGCTTTCATGATAGCTTGTTTGATGGCTTCAAAAGAGCTTCTTGCACCATCTGTCTGTTTTATTTCTGATCCTTTCTTCAGCATGGAAGTGATGTGCTTCACTAGCTCTGCAAAGTTTGGAATAAACCTCCTGACAAAGTTAATCTTACCCAGGAAAGATTGAATGTCCCATTTTGACCTTGGGATGGACAATGTCTGAATTGCTTGAACTCTTGCTGGATCGATTTTCACACCTTCATCAGAAACAATATGTCCCAAAAGTTTTCCTTCTTCTAGAGAAAACTGTGACTTCTTTGGGTTCATATAAATTCCAAACTGTCTGCATTTTAGAAACACCTTCTTCAAACGCTGCAAATGGTCCTTGTGATTGTTGGAAAAGACTGTTATGTCATCAAGGTAAATAAGGACAAACTTATCCTTCTCTCCCACAAAGGCTATGTCTATGGCCTCTAAAAAGCAGCCACAACATTTATCAGTCCAAAAGGCATCTTGGAGTACATGAAAGTGCCCCAAGGAGTAGTGAAGTAGTCTTTTCTTGATCTTCTGGATGTACAACAACCTGATTGTAACCTGAAAATCCATCTAAGAAAGACATGACTCTAGCCCCTGAAACTTTTTGCAGCAAGTGTTCCATCTTAGGAAGGGGGTAGTTGTCTTTTTTAGAGCATTTGTTCATATTCCTGAAGTCAACACAAAGCCTGCTTTCTCCATTCTTCTTTCCTACAACCACAAGGTTAGCTATTCACTTTGAATACCTTAGGAGAACTATGATCTTGGCTTCCAACAACTTCTTGATTTCCTTTTCAATCAAAGGCAATAAGAGAAGGTTGATAGGTCTTAATTTATTCTTAAAAGGGATGGTGTTCTTCTCCAGTGGAATCTTATGCTGAATGATGTTGGTGTCATAGGTCCTAAGATCAATGTACTCCCAATCAAAAATATCAGCAAATTGTTTCATTAGGGTGCAATACTCAGAACTTTGGGCAAAAGACAAGTGAATGGATAGATTTATGTACTTTGGATGGGCTAGACTCCCTACATTATGTCTATGAACTGCAGATTCATTTTCTTTTTTGGCAAGCTTATAAGGTACATCATTATGATCAAATAGCTTCTCTAGGGGAACCAATCCTTTGGGTATATGGTTACTAGGCAGTTGAACAATGCTATCCTGACCAATCTCATCCTTTAGCTTGGACTGGTTGCATTCTTCAATGGTTTCGTTTTCTTGGTCAATGTGCTTTTCAAAAAATTCATGAATGACTTGTAAAAACCTATTAATTTCATTATCATCTTCAAAAAATTTCCAGTATTTGACATTGTCAGGCAGAGATAGTCTATATTTCACCTAAACTTCATAAGTTAATTTAGGAGGCAAAGGAGGAATAAACGTGCTAGCAGACACAACAAGGGAATCAACAAGCTAGTTCTTCATTCTAGGGATGTAAGAAATGCTGAAACTATTAAAAGAACCCTTGATCTTCCATAACTCATCTCTGTATTCTTTCAGCCTTGGATGCTTTGCTTGGAAATTTTTGTTCACCTGCTGAATGATAAGGTCTGCATCTCCAAACACCTTTAGACCTTTGATGCCCATTTATTTAGCAGCGTTTAACCCCAATATCAAGGCTTCGTACTCTGCTATGTTATTTGTGACATGAAAAGTTAACTTGAAAGATAAATTAATGAATTCTTGTGTGGTGGACACAAGGACTACACCTGCTCCTACAACTTCCTTAGAGAAAGCTCCATCAAAGAACATGTCTCAAATTTGTGTGCCTTCTTCCTATGTGATTTGGAAAATCGGCTTGCTAAGCTGCATGGAGGTCAACTGGGATTCTTTAATCTGAAGAATACAGGCTCCAAAATCAGTGTCGACAACATAGATGGGATGATTAGAAGGATTCCTTTCATCACTGATGAAATAAGCCAACTGAGCTTCTCTGTATAATCTCCTACTCTCACCTCCAAAAGCCGGGATAGTAGCATAGGACAGATCATTTTGAAATGTTCCACCTAATCTCTTGATCCAACCTCTGGAAAGCAACATGCCAAACTTGGGGGGTACATCTGCTACCACAATATCCATCATCATGCTCTTCATGGGCAGCTGAGATAAGGTGATGTCTAGGTCTTTGATTAATCCCAAACATTTCACTTTCCTAGAGTCAAAAGGAAACAGGTCATGATAAGGCTTGGTAATGTCAAGATCCAACTCATCCATGATAGCCTTGGGCATCAGATTATGGCTGGCTCCTATGTCTAGAAGGCAGTTGTGAAGGATTTTGTCATGAATAGTCAAAGAGACATAGAATGATGGGGAGTTGTCATCACAATTTTCAATCATTGGGCTTAGAACAATAGCTGGTTTGTCATATTATAGATTTACATAGTCAGTGGAGGCTTGGTTGGATTTAGGCTTAAGGGCCTCGAGGATAGATCTCTTGAAGGACTCATTCTTCACTAGTTCAATTAGAGGTATATGTATGCTTAGCTTATGAATTTCTAATTCAAAACTGAAAGGAGAAGGAGACTTGTCAAGGCCTCTTACCTCATGAGCTGGAGCTTTGAGGATGATGGGATCAACTGACGATCGTTTCTGCTTATTAGCTTGTTGTATTGCAGGGAAAACAACTCTCTGAACAGGAGTTTCCTTGGCATTATTTATCTTTGACCTCAGATCATATCTGTGTTGATCATCAGTTTGCAGAACAGATCCACCATCCCTCTCTTGGCAGATCTGGTCATTGAATAATGACATTTCATAGGCAAATAAGGTAAAAAAGGAGGCACTGCCTTTGTCTTCTAGACAATGGATCTCATCATATTCTTCAAAGTGCTCTTCTTCCATGACTACATTCTAGAAATGGGTCTTCACCCTTTGGTCTTCATTGGCATCTTTGCTTCTTTGCAGAATCTGCAACTGCTCATTAGCTCTTCTATATGGATTTGGATTTCTAGGAGCAAATGTATTAGGAACTCTTCCTTTCCTAGGGTGCTGCTCAAACTTTAATTTGGAGATTTCAGAGGCTAATGACTCTATCATCTTGGTCATTTTATCTATCTTGGGACCTAAAGATGATGAAGATTCTCCCCTATGTCTCCTTCTATCAACATTCCCCTTGAGCTTCTTTGCAGCCATGATGTTTGATTCTACTTCCAAGGCTGCATCCTGCATATCAGTCAAGGTAGCACATCATCTCTCCCTCAACAGTAGACAAAAGTTAGAATCAAAGGCACTGGCATAGGTGATTTTAGCAAAGGTAGTGGTGAGTTTTACTTCAGCTGGTATCTTGTTGTACATGCGGTTAAACCTCTTATTAAAATCAGACAACAACTCAGCATTTTCCCTCTTTAAACTCAGTGTGGTAATAGAGAAGATCCTTCTTATCCCCCCAATATTTAGGAATGCATCATCTAAAGCCTCAATATCTGCTATAGACCTTAGGGTCAGTTCTCTGAACCATTTTCTAGCCTCTCCATCTAGACTTTGGACAAAGACTCTCATCCATACATCAGCTTCACTAATGTCCAGGTTATCAGGATAGCTATAGTATGATTCAAGATGTTCCTCAACTGTAACACCTTCAATCCCAGTGAACTTAGGCATATACTTCTGATATTCTCTAGTAGGCGTGGCATTCAAAGGAGTGAGTAGTACTAGAGGTCCATACCTAGCAGCTATGATTCTTTCCATTTTGGTAGGTGCTTGTGGTGTTGCCATAGCTATGATGGCTATTAGGGTGCTGGAAGTCTAAATGACAGAGGGTTGAGGAGTGATTGATAGGACTAACGGAGTATGATGGGTAGGAGGAGAGGCTTCCTTTGGGCTTACAACAAAAGAAGAACCTAAAGAATAAGGAGCTCTATTAATCTCTGAGATTTTTTCTTCACTGCTAGTATTAGATGCTATACTCTCAACATGTATTTGTTCTATTACAGAATTTTCTTGAAGAGATATAGAATATTGTTTAGAGCTACTTGAACCTGATGCTCCTTTCTGCAACGCCTTTCTTTCTTTTATGATTTTTTTAGGGTCAGGTACTGGGTCAGCCCGTGGCTTCTGAGGATTTCTCCGAGTATGGCTCACAAACTGAGCCGAAACTATGGAGTGGAGTCACCAAGAGGTTCGTCCTCGAGTAGAGTCTCCAGATAGATGACTACAACCCAAATAGTGTCCAGACTTTGTCTATCACCAAAGCTGGATCTGTGTTGTCCCCCAGGGAAGCTGAGCTTCAGTCTCCTCTCCCTGGCAATGGTGCCTATTATGTTAGCACTCCAGGAAATTCTCCTATGTTGTAGCACGGAGATGCCTAGAAAAATATAAACCTTCAATATCATTCTCTGAACTATTGGAATGGATTGGGGTTTGGATCAAATCAGATGACTGTTCAAATTTGTTTTCACTCAAGACATGCATGAACACCCTCAGCTTGACAAGCCTTTTGACCACTAATGCTCAATAGTTTATAGATTCAATGAATAAATGGAGAATCCTGACTGTGCCAGCAGATACACACATAAACACATATGAATGGCTAGATACAGAAAGTAAATGAAGCTTGCAAATCTAATTTATCAACGCTGAGATAGGATGACAGTTATCTGGGATTAGATACAGAAGAAAACATGAATAATGTATTCAAGTGCAAGCTTAGAATAGAGGAGAAGATGGGAATTGAAGATGTAACAACAAAAGAAGCTTGTGTTACTAGAATGAAGATGAGACATTGGGAGGAACATAGTATCCACAGTCTCCAAAAGTTGAACCCCTCTTACCTCAAAATTTTAGCCATTTATAGGTTCTTTACAATACTCTCGAACACTTTGGGGCTCGAGATGTCTTAATCTATCCCCTCCATCTTCTAACTACTTGATGCCATCACTAGATAATCATGAGCTCGAAGAGCTCTATTTCTAACAAACATAGTAATCAAATTCTGGTAATTTTGCCACGTTGTCAGGTGGTTTGCTCGTGCCGACGATGTTCCATGATCATTTATGTTGGTTCGACTGCATCGTGCTTTTTTTTCCCCTTTCGGTAATGCATTTTGTTATTTTAGTTCCACTGTCCGACTGTCAAAAACACTGACAAAGCCAACAAATTTCCTCCCCAAGTGACTGGTGGGAAGTGGGGTACGAGGGCCATTGGATCGGGAGGAATAGCCAGAGGAGATCAATCGCCAGAGGTTTGAAGTCATGGCAGGAGTGGAATTATTCCAAGTCGTCAGATATTAGATGGGTAGATGAAATGGCTATCGAGCGAAGGAGGTGCTCGAAGGATAATGCCCGAGAGCAATTTACTCAAACGAAAATGGTTTACATCGGGCGGTCTTCAGGAGGTAAGTGGTAAAGGTCGGAGCCCCCCTAATTCCATCCATCGAGCGCCACGTAGCAGCGGAGGAGAGAGAGGAAACGACTTTATCAGGCGGGTATCCCTCTCTCTTGTTGCCCGAGTGATATGCGCGATAGACGTTAAATCTGGTAGAAATAATCTAGTGGTGGTGATTGGTCGAAGCGGGTGAGCGTATAACATCGATCAGATGAAGTGTGGACCATATGGGAACCTCGCCATGACAACAGAATAGACTATTTCCCTCCTTTAGTCTTCAAAATAGCAGCACTGCACCTCAGGGCTAATAGGTTCAACAATAATACTTGACCCAATCTTTCAAGGCACTAACTAAAGAGGGTTGATTGTACCCTTCACTGTACTGTCCGACTACACTATTGTGCATGTGCATAATCTCCCCAAGTGTTTTTATTAGTTTACTATAGTAGCAAGACGATCAACGACTTATCTAAGGTTAGGTTTCATTATCCTCGAGGGCTTCCAATATACCCAAGGGTATGTGGAAGTGCAATCTCTGCACTGTTTTTTCTAATGCACTACTACTCGAAGGGGTACCCACATGGTTACAAGGGATTCCAACAAGTGTGACCACCTCTTGTATTTCATGCATGCATGCCTCCCTAAATTCATAGGTTTATGTGTTCAATGACAAATCCTGTGGTTTAAAGATGCCATAACACGTCTCTAGCCTAAAGCAAAAACAATATGCAAAAGTTGGAGGTACAATTGGCCCTGGAAATTTCTCTGTTAACACTTTTTATACTCTTGACCTATGAGAAATATAGAATACCATAAACTATGAAAAAATATAGCCCAAAACACAGAATTATCACTTGAAATGTGACAAAATGCAAGATATTTTATTATTTAGAAGCATATTACAATGTTCGCTTGCCTCTTCGAGGGGGAAACCTCCAACAGAGCAGAGCTCAATTATAATAAGACTTAGTGATCTTTCCCTTCTAAATAAGACTATTTACAACTTAATGACATCCAAAACCCTAATTATTAGTGGTCCCTTGCATAACACAGGTTAAGCAATTTATTTATTATCTATGGCCCATTTACAACTAATTGTGGTCCCTAATATATAATGCAGATCAACCACTTATAATTATTATTAGTGTGGTCTTTATTGACTCTTTAACTAACTATGACTCGGCCCCTTGGGCTAATTACATAAATAAAGGGGTTAGGTTTGGACCCTTACACGTACTCAAGAGATGTAAATATAATTTCAAAAAATTAATATAAGGTCCAAAACAACTATGAAGAGAGCACGAGAAAGATTATGATTTCACTAATGGGTAAGAGGAAAGGGGCCAAAGGGTAGTGGGATATTGTAGGTTTTAACCTCATACATAAATTACTTGCATACAAATTCCAAAAACAGAAAAGAAACAATCGCCAAAGCATAAAACATAAAAGATAAAAGATAAAATAGATATATACAGAGATTTTCCCCTAGATCCCAAAAACAATATTACCAAATTGATTTTTTATTATATTCCTTTCAATGTTACAATACATATATATACATGTCGAAGAATCCATAAACCCTAGATGAGAACATAACCGTAGTTCCCTTGATCAGATCTACAAAATACATGGGCAGAAAACCATCATGCCTAAAACTATGTGCAAAATCCATGCACAAAACCATAGGTAGGTCTGGCTACCAAATATAGGGTCCATTTTTTTTTTCCCAGGGTGATTCCCTGGACCCCATAGACAGGGGTTTCTGCTCCCCTCAAACCCCACTACGCCCAGCACAACAAAGGGGATGCTAGCCACCCCTTCTCTAACTCCCCAACTTCATGTGTGGGTCTAGTCATGGGAAGAATATAACACACACCCAACAGATATAATAATGAGCATTAATTATAACACATGCATGAAGATAGTGTCTTATTGGATTTTATTAAACTATGGATTATTGATCTCATCCAACCCAATCATTGTTCATTCTCATTGACTTGCATTGTGAATCGATAAAAATAACCTTAAATGTATGGATGAACTTTAATTCCTTCGTAATCATGACATTGAGTGAAGCCTATATTGATTATTTAAGGACCATAAAGAAAAAAACATACCTCTAGTCTTTAATAAACATAACCATTTGCATTCACTTATGCTAGTTACACCAGAGGAACTTCTAAAGTAGGACGTTAAACATTCTATTTTTTGAATTTGTTCTTGGTAATTTTTTTGATCAATTTTACCGAAAATTTGACTAGAAATTTAGAAGAATTATTGGGATTACAAATATGAATTTTTGAGATTTCATAAGTTGGGTGAAATAGGGATTTGTAGATTATTGAATCCAGTTATGCATTCAAAATTGCAATGTAAGAAATGAAAATTTACAATTCATCAACTATTACATAGCCAAATTATGGTGATGGTTATCGAAAAATGTCCAAAACGTTGAATGTTTAGACTTGCCAATTTCTAAAGAGAAACTCATCTCTAAGTTTTCATCATTTGTAAATTCCGTATAGAACACTTCTATCTTTCCTTGCTCTACAATGTATTGTAACCAACCTCATGTAATCCATACAAAGCATCCATAGGGATTTGATGTGCAAATGTTTGATTAATTGTTTCCTCATTGTTTCCCACCTTTGACCTGCTACACTCTCGTTCAACTTAGTACAACACATTTCATGATTTTTTTACCCAAACATCTAGGATTCACACCCATTATTGAAAAATACTGGAAATTGGGCATTCTAAAGAAATTCAAAAGGGAAACATACATGTGGGCTTTCATACTTATTTGTGGAAAATTACGTGTTTTCTATTTACATAATTTTTCCTTCATGAATGTTTTATTTATTCATTTATTTAATTTATGTCGTAGGAAAAATGAATATACATGGAAAACTTGGGTAGCTAAGGGTACAACACATAATAGGGAAAAATATGAAAAATAGTTTTGTAATATTCTCTAGTGGTAATTTTCCATGGCCCACCACTAGTGAGGAAATTCAACTTGACCTATGAAAGTTAGTGCTTCTCCACATGATTTTCCTTTTTGTAAGATTTTTTTTTTCCTTGTAATTCAGAGATATACATCCAAAAAATCTGAGGTTTGTCTTGATATACCATTGGGGAAACTAGACTAGAGATAAAACTTCAACTTTAACAATAACAAAGTAAATTTTTTGTTGGTAATTATCCAATAAACATAAATGCTAGTATGCTATATTGGGCCTTTAAGGTCATCATTGTACTAAAAAATACGATAAAACAGAAATTTAAAAGAGATGGAAGTAGGAGCATCATCTTCAGGACTTTTTAAATTGAAACACCTCCATTGGAATGGGTTCATGGTTTAATCTTGGAGAAAACCCAGGGTTAGGAGGCATGCCCAAGTGAACCTCAATTTTCCCAAGCCTAGCATCCATGGGGCACATATTCAAATAAATTTCATCTACATCAAAGGAATATATTCTTTAGCCTCATTTATGTCAATCAACACTCATCCCAACAACAACTTCAAATGATTGTGTATGTCAATGGTGTACATATACTAGATGTAGTTGACTCTAGTGTGGCTTATGTTCGGGACCTAGTCAACCACTTCAAATAAAACCTTAGAATCTATTAGACAATGACATCCGTAAAAAAATTTCATTTCCACCAAAGAAATATCCTCTTGTACTTGTTGTGGGGTGTGTTCTTTATATTTGTCCAATTGTTAGGCATGAGACCAAATCAAGTTAAATTTGTTAGTGTTCATGGTATTGGGCCCATGATATTATAATGAAAATCTGTATATATAAGGGTGTGAGTAGAAAAGGAAATGTATGAGTGAGAACTAATGAAGTGAGTGAAATGTATAAATATTCTCATTATGATAATAAAAATCTACTAAACACTTTTCCCATGGGTTTTCCCCAAAATAGGGATTTCCATGTAAATCTAGTGTTCTGTGTTTGAGTAAATTTTTTGGGTTATTTCTTCTTTTAGTGCATGCTTTTATTTTTTATTTTTCGGTTAAATAATTTTTTGGTGTCTTTTATTAATAATTGGTATCAAAGTGAGGTTGTTCTATTTAGTTTATGGTGTATGCTAGGTTATTGTTGGGAAGAATTCTGGGCATGGAGATAACGACACTAAGTGATGTGGAGAAATTAAATGGGGCTCATTTTTCCCTATGGAAGGCGCAAATGGTGGACATGCTAATTTTAAAGGTTCAATATTTTCCAATTGAGGGAGTAGTGAAGAAGCCCTCATCAATGACAAATTAAGAATGGAATAAGTTGGATAGAAATAACATTGCCACAATTCATTAGTATTTGGTAAAGAATTTATATTTTAATGTCGCTGGAGAAAAGACAGCAGAAGGGTTGTGGAAAAAGATGCATGATTTATATTAGACGAACACAACATCAAATAAAGTCTTCTTGATGAAAGAATTGTACAATCTGAAGATGAATAAGGTGATTCAGTGTCAAAGCATTTGAATGAGTTTAATATAATAACAAGTTAGCTTGCATCTGTCAAACTTATTTTGGATGACGATATTAGAGCCATCTTATTGCTATGCTCTATGACAGATAGTTGGGATAATATGATAGTAGCTATTAGCACTTCAACACTTGCAAGGACCCTAAAGCTTGATGATGTCAGTAGTATTTTAATGAACAAGGATTTGTATCACAAATCAATTGTGTAAAACTAGGGAGGAGAAGCTCTAGTCTTATTTGATCGTGGAAGGAAAATTGAACGTGCTAGGCAGAGGCGTTCAAAATCAAGAGGCATATCGAAATCAAGATCGAGAAGACTCGCTTGTTTTCATCATAGAAGAGTAGGACACAAGAGAAAGGATTGTTGGTTTTGGAAGAAGGAATGGAAGGATCAGAAGGAACAAAAAGCAGTCAACACAAATAAAAAAATCAGGCAACACAAAAGAAGGTGAGACTACTGTTGTAGCTTCTGAAAGTGATGTTTTATTAACCGTTTCCGTAGAAGAAGCACATTTATACATTTCTAGCAGTAACATTGATTGGTTAGTTGACTATGGGGCATCCCCCCATGTGATCCCATGTAAAAATAAAGTTGATCATGGTAAAGTAAATTGACGAAATAATCATTTTTGTAATATTGTTGGAGTGGGAGATGGACAAGATATCTTGCTGAAACATGTTAGGCATGCCCCAGAGATGCATATGATTTTGATCTCTATGGGACGATTGGATGATGAATATTTCTCCACAACCTTTGAGAAACGTGGCTAGAAAAATTACTAAAGGGTCATTCATGCTGGCTAAAGGATCCAAGACAAGAACCTTGTATACAATGAGGACAACAATAGAGATATCACATACACTTGTTGTTGCAAAAGAAGAAAAATTGGTGGAGTTATGGCATAAATTCTTGGTCCACATGAGTGAAAAGGGGCAAAAAGTTATTGTTGGTAAAAATCTACTTCGAGGTTTGAAATCCTATGAACTTGATCTTTGTGAACATTTTATTTGTTGTAAGGAAAGAGCGGTTTCTTTATTAGAGGTGGTCATGAAAGGAAAATAAATTTGTTAGAATTAATACACTATTATTTTTTTGGGATGTTGAATATTAATTCTTTATGAGGAGCTTAATATTGTGTTACATTCATAGATGATGCATCTAGGAAGGTTTTGGCCTACCCAATGAAAAGTAAAGGTGAGGTGTTTGAGATATTTGAGAAATTTTATGTTGTTGTTGAAAGGGAGACTAACAAATTTCTCAAGTGTTTGAGAATAGATAATGGCGGGGGATATTTCTCTAATGCATTCAATAATTATTATAATAAGTTTGGCATTAAACATGAGAAGGCAGTGCCTGGTACTCCACAACAAAATGGTACTGTAGAAAGGATGAACCGCACTATTATGGAGAAGGTGAGGAGTATGTTGTCAAATTTTGGATTGGAAAAGAACTTTTGGGCAGATGCAGTAAGGGAAACTTGTTAACTCATCAATCACTCACCTTCTATAGTCTTGTTAGCTCTACTATGCAATGTTGATATTCTACGATCATAAAGGATCATGGCCTGATTGTTATGTCCAAAGAAGGGGTTTCACATTGGTCACTCTTCTCTTCTTTCCTTCTACCCTGCTTACTCTCCTCCATCTTCGTTTCCCTATTTGCCTCCTAAACCCAAAAAATAACCCCCTTTGACTTTAGCCCCGAGCACAAAACCCCAAACCTACCACAAAACCGTACCATATGTCTTAGCGCATTCATAACATGTCATGCCGCATTCCCACCGTTGATCATCCCACTGATCCAATGGCTCTCGTCACACCCGACAAAGGTGACCCGCTTTACCACTCCCCACCATCAAATCATCTCCACCAAGGTCTGACGGTCTTTGCTCTCATTGCTCTGGCAAATTAATCAAGCGTTAGCACGCGATGAGAGTGGTTTTTCTCTCTCATTCGCTACTACGTGTCGATCGTTGAATGGAATCACTCAGCCTCGTGTTTTTACCACTTTACGCCTGAAAGTGGTGCGATAAAAACCATTACTGCCCAACCAATCCACCCCCGCTTGTTAAAATTCCGTGCAGCTCTGTAGACTGATGACTGTCTGATCTGTCCGCAGAATATCCAACGGTCATAACACACCCCACTCCCACCTCTGCTGATAGCTTGCACCGAGCCATCTTCACCATCCATTTCCCCGATCCGACGGTCATTTTTCCCGTTCACCCAGATCATCCACCTACCTATGCATTCCGCGTCCTTTGACATTTTGTTTCCCTAAGAAGGAGATGACCAGCTACACCATCATTAGTCACAGTCAGACTCCCAACCACCATATTTAACAGAAAGAATGGCCGAAAGGAGAAAAGGACAAGCACGACTCTGTAACTGAATTTACCAGTCATGGACTCCACTGGTACAAGCACTCCAATAGCCTAAAAGGATAGCACAACAGCTGGATAGATCAGATTCACCCACTGAAGCAAGAAAACACGTTTAGAGACTCCATCAGGTGGTCAAATGCAGTTGGTGGTCAATTATGACCCCTCCATACCTAAACGGCCAACTGCCTTAGTATTGTAAACTTATAAATATCCACGAGAAAGATGTAATCAAGGTTGGTATCTGATGTAAGGTTCAACTTCTGGAGACTATAGAAATTTTGTCACTTGCAGCGTGTCATCTTCATTTTTCAACTAATACAAGCTTCTTTTGCTGTTAACTGGTCACTGTCCATTTTCTTCTTATTCTAAGCTTGTGCTTGATACGTTGTATTCTTGAGCTCCTCTTCTTTAGCACTGGATAACTGTCATCTTATCTCTGTGTTAAAGTATTGATGGCATCACTGAATAGGTAGCTCAGGTTTCTGTCTATCTAATGCAGGAGAGTTGTCATCCTGTCCTTGCATTAATAGATTAGAGTTACAGGTTTCTTTACTGGTTGCAGCCGGCCATCACATAGTCTTGTGTATCTGCTAGTATGGTTAGTATTCTCCGTATTCACCTAACATCTAAAACTATGAGCATTGGTGGTCTAAAGCCTTGTAGTTTGAGGGTGTTCATGCATGTCTGGAGTGAAACAGAGTGAAAGTGGTTATCTTGCTTGAACCAAACCATCATTCCTTCCATTAAACATGCAACAATAGTTGAATTTATATGTTACTATGCATCTCCGAACTACAACCTAGGAGGTTTTGTTGGAATCCTAACATAATTGGCACCGTTGCTGGAGAGAGGAGATTGAAGCTTAGCTTCCCTAGGAGAATGACATAGATCCAGCTTTGATGATAGACAAAGTCTGGACACATTTTTGGTTGTAATCATCTATCTCGCGACTCTACTGGAGGTTGGATCTCTTGGAGACTCCACATTATAGTTCTAGTTCAGTTTATGAGGCATACTTGGAGAAATCCTCAGAAATCACCAACTGACCCAGTGCCTGACCTTGAGAAGATTGTCAAGCGGAGAAAGACATCACAAAAAGGAGCATCAGGATTAGGCAATCCTAAAAAATCCTATGTATCTCTGCAAGAATGTCTTGTAACTGAGCATACACATGTTGAAAATATAAATCCTAGCACTATCAATGAAGTAATACCCTCAAAGATTCATAAAGCTCCTTATTCAATAAATTCCCCTTTGGATCTCAGTCCAAAGAAAGCCTCCCTTCCAGTCCATAATATTCCTTTAGCCCTGTCAGTCATTTCTCAACTCCCAACCTTTCAAACTGCTAATATCCTTCCCTCTACCCCAGTCATGGTAGGCCCACAAGCACCTACCAAAATGGAAAGAATCATAGCTGCTAGGTATGGACCCCTAGTCCTGCCCGTTCCTTTGAATGCCATGCCTGTAGGAGAGTATCGAAAATACATGCCTAAGTTCACTGGTACAAAGGGAGTAACAGTTGAAGAACACCTTAAGTATTTTTATAACTATGCTTATAACCTAGATATCAGTGAGGATGATGTTTGGATGAGAGTATTTGTCCAAAGCCTTGATGGAGAGGCTAGAAAATGGTTCAGAGATCTCACCCCTAGGTCTATAGCAGACATTGAGGCATTAGATGATGTGTCTTTAAAGCATTGGGGAGATAAGAAAGACCTGCTATACTACCATACTGAGTTTGGCAACCTGAAAAGGGAAAATGGGGAGTCATTGTCTGATTTTAATAAAAGATTCAATCGTATGTATAGCAAGATACCAGCTGAAGTGAAGCCTACCCCCAACTCTGCTAAACTCACTTATGCCAATGCCTTTGATTCTGATTTTTGCCTGCTATTAAGAGAAAGAAGATGTGCTACTCTAGCCAAAATGCAAGATGCAACCTTGGAGGTGGAATCCAATATCATGGCTGTAGAAAAACTCAAAGGACATGCTGATAGAAGGAGGCAGAGAGGTGAGGCTTCTTCTTCTTCTTCATCTTTAGAGCCCAAGATAGACAAAATGACTAAAATGATAGAGACATTGGCTGTTGAAATATCCAAGCTGAAGGTCGAGCAGAGTTCTGGGAAAGCAAAGCTTCCTAATTCATTGGCTCCTAGGAATCCAAATCCATTCAGAAGAGCAAATGAAAAATTGCAGATCATTCAGAGGAGCAAAGAGGCCAGTGAAGAACAAAGGGTTAAGGCTCCTTTCCAGAACGTAGTCATGGAGGAGGAATAGTCTGATGAAGAGGATGATATTCACTCTATGGAAGACAAGGGTAGTGTTGCCTTTTTTACACTAGCTGCCTATGAAGAATCATTACTCAGAGATGAGACCAGTCAAGAGTCAGACAGAGAAGTTGTTCTACAGACTGAAGACCAGCAAAGATATAACTTGAGGTCAAGAATGAGTAATTTCAAAGAGAATCCTGCCCAAAGAGCTGCTATCCCCACATAGCAGCAGATCAACAAACAGAAGAGACTAGCAGCTGATCCCATCATCCTCAAAGCACCAACTCAAGAGGTAAGAGACTCTGACCAGTCCCCTTCCCCTTTCAGCTTTGAATCAGAAGTCCAGAAGTTAAAAATAGTTGTACCTATGATAGAACTTATAAAGAGTGAGGTCTTTAGAAAGCCCATCCTTGATGCCCTTGAGCTGAAAGCCACACAAGCACCCAATGACTATGTGAATTTACAAGATGATAAACTGGCAGTTGTTCTTAGCCCGATGACTAAACCCGTTGATAACAATTCCCCGTCATTTTATGTCTCTCTGACCATTCATGACAAAGTCCTCCACAACTGTCTGCTGGACACAGGCGCTAACCATGAGCTGATGCCCAAAGCTGTCATGGAAGAGTTAGGCCTTGATATTACTAGACCTTATCATGACTTGTTCTCCTTTGATTCAAGGAAGGTGAAATGTCTGGGGTTAATCAAATATTTGGCTATCACCCTGACTCAGTTACACATGAAGAGCATGATGATGGATATTGTGGTAGCAGATGTCCCCCCTAAGTTTGGTATGCTACTTTCCAGAGGGTGGATTAAGAGGTTAGGTGGGACATTGCAAAATGAATTATCTTATGCCACTGTCCCAGTTTTTGGAGGAGAAAGTAGAAGATTGTACAGGGAAGCCCAGTTGGCCTATTATCAGTGATGAGAAGAATCCCATTTACACTGTGGACACAGATTTTGGAGCATGTATTCTCCAAATTGAAGAATCCCAGAGGGCCTCAGTGTAGCTCAAGAAACCAGTAGGCTAGGTCATGGAAGAAGAAGGGACACAGACTTGGGAGATGTTCTTTGATGGAGCATGTTCAAAGGAAACTACAGGAGCAGGAGTGGTGCTAGTGTCTCCAAAACAAGAAAGCACACATCTGTCTTTTAAACTGACTTTTCAGGTCACCAACAATATAGCAGAATATGAGGCTCTGATATTGGGCTTAAACGCTGCCAAAGACATGGGAATCATAGACATAAAGGTGTTTGGAGATGCTAATCTCATCATTCAACAGGTGAACAAAATGTTCCAAACAAGGCATCCAAGGCTGAAAGCATACAAAGATGAGGTATGGAGACTCAAATATGCTTTTGATAGTTTTTGTATCTCATAAATCCCTAGAGTAAAAAATCAGCTTGTTGATTCCCTTGCTGTGTCTGCTAGCATGTTTATCCCTCCCATGCCCCCTAAGTTGGTTTATGAAGTCCAGATAATATATAGACCATCCTTGCCTGATAATGTCCAAAACTGGAAGGTATTTGAAGATGATGATGAAGTAAATAGGTTTTTGCAAGTCATTGATGAATTCTATGAAATGTAAATTGATCAAGAGAATGAAACCTTGGAGGAATGTCCCTAGCCCCAGCTAAAGAACAAAATTGGTCAAGACAGTATTGTTCAACTGCCTAACAATCATATACCAAAAGGGCTAGTGCCTCTAGAGAAGCTGTTTGACCATAATGACGTGCCTCATAAGATTGCCCAAAAAGAAGTTCAGTCTACAGTCCATAAGCATAACATAGGAGTCTAGATTATCCAAAGTATATAAATCTATCCACCCATTTGTCTGTTGCCCAAAGTTCTTAGTACTGCACCTTAATGAAGCAATGTGCTGATGTATTTTCCTGGGCATATAGTGACATTAAAAATTATGACAAAAAGATCATCCAGCATAAGATCCCATTGGAGAAAGACACCATTCCTTTGAAGCAAAAGCTGAGACCCATTAATCCTTTTCTCCTCCCTCTGATTGAAAAAGAAATCAAGAAGTTGTTGGCTACCAAAATCATAGTTCCTCTTAGGTATTCAAAATGGGTAGCCAACTTGGTAGTGGTGAGGAAGAAAAGTGGGGAAATCAGGTTGTGTGTTGATTTCAAGAACCTGAACAAATGCTCTAAGAATGACAACTATCCCCTACCCAAGATGGAGCATTTACTACAGAAGGTCTCAGGAGCCAAGGTTATGTCTTTCTTGGATGGATTTTTAGGGTATAATCAAATTGTTGTACATCTAGATAACCAAGAAAATACTGCATTCACCACTCCTTGGGGCACTTTTATTTACTCCAAGATGCCTTTTGGGCTGACGAATGCTAGAGCTACCTTTCAGAGAGCCATGGATATAACATTTGTAGGAGAGAAGGATAAATTTTTCCTTGTCTACCTGGATGACATAACAGTATACTCTAGCAGCCATCAAGATCATTTGCAACATTTGAAGAAAGTGTTACTAAAGTGCAAAAGGTTTGGGATATTGGTGAATCCTAAAAAGTCACAATTTGCTTTAGAAGAGGGCAAACTCCTAGGACACATTGTTTCTGCTGCAAGTGTCAAAATTGACCCAGAGAGAGTGAAAGCAATACAGGCATTGTATGTTCCAAGATCAAAAAAGGACATCCAATCTTTTCTAGGTAAAATAAATTTTGTAAGGAGGTTTATTCCTAATTTTGCAGAATTGGTAAATCACATCACCTCCATGCTGAAAAAGGGATCAGAATTCAAATGGATTGATGCAGCTATAAGATCTTTTGAAGCCATCAAAAGAGCTATTATGGAAGCCCCCACTTTGATCAGCCCATACTACAGCAAGGAGTTCCATATCTTCTCATTTGCTTCAGGTGACACCCTTGCAACAGTCTTATTGCAGAAAGATGATGAGGGTTCAGAGCACCCAGTGGAATTCTTCAGCAAAAGCTTAAGGGACGTTGAACTAAGGTATGATATTATCAAAAAATAGGCTTATGCTCTGATCAAATCTTTGAAGGTTTCCCGAATCTACATCCTGCACTCCAAGGTCATTACATATGTGCCCTCTGTTTTAGTAAAATATGTCCTAACGTAGCCAGATGTTGATGGAAGAAGGGCTCAATGGATTGCAAAGCTTATTGAATTCAACATAGAATTAAAACCCACCAAGCTTGTAAGAGGTCAGGGCCTTGCCAAGCTAATGGCTGAAGAAAATTACAGGACGCTGAACATGAATTAGATAAGTACAAATTCAGATGAGAGACAAATAGAAGAAGCAATAGTAGGACATGACCAGTCGTTGGGTGAAAATCTTGCTTCTTGTAAATGGTATTTTGCAATAGCTCAATTTTTGCTAAAGCTAGAAGTTCCTCCAGGTCTTAGTTCAAGCCAAGCTAGGACTATGAAGCTTAGGGCAGCCAGGTTTTGTATTCTTGAAAACTTGCTCTACTAGAGGGATCCATCTGGAATCCTTTTAAGATGCCTGGACAAAGAAGAATCTGTTGACCTCATGCATTAGTTTCATTCCAGAATTTATGGGGGGACATCACTATTGGAAAACCACAACCCATAAGGTCCTCAAAGCTGGGTATTACTAGCCCACTCTGTTTTCTGATGTATTTTCATTTGTAAGATCCTGTGACAAATGCCAGAGGTTTGAAGGGAAACAACAGTTGAAATCCCTACCCTTGAAGCCAATACATGCCAGTGGCCCTTTCTAGTAGTGGGGTTTGGATTTCATAGGGGAGATTAACCCACATTCCTATGGCTAGCACAGATGGATCTTAGTAGCCACTAACTACTTCACTAAATGGATTGAGGCCATCCCTACTAGGAAAGTTGATCGCCATGTTGTCATGAAGTTTTTGACTGAAAATATTTTCACCAGGTTTGGCTGTCCACACAAATTGGTTATAGATAATGCAGCAGCCTTTAGGGTGAAAGAGTTGGTGGACATGTGTGACTCAATGGGCATTAATCTAGTGAATTCCACCTCATATTACCCTTAAGGTAACGGTCTAGCAGAATCATCCAATAAGATATTTGATAAGGATAATCAAAAAGCTGCTGGAAGACAACAAAAGGAACTGGGATTCAAAAATGAAATTTACATTGTGGGCTCACAGGGTGACCACCAAGAAATCCACAGGGAAATCTCCATTCAAGCTAGTATATGGCACTAAGGCTGTATTCCCAATCCAGTTGATCTTCCTTGTGGCCAAGTTCTTGCAGGAAGAGCAGAATGAGGAAAATGACATGGCAAAGAGGATTAGTGACTTGGCTGGAGTACATCAGATCAGAGGTCAGCTGACTGAAAAAGCTGCAGCACATGAAAAGAGAATCAAGGAAGCCTTTGACAGAAAGGAAAAGATGGACAATTTTCAAGTTGGAGACTTGGTGCTTAAATGGGATACACTGAAGGAAAAGAAAGGTAATCATGGGAAGTTCGATGCTTTATGGACTGGACCTTTTGTCATTGCTCAGATCTAGGGGAACAACACTTTCATGCTGCAAATATGGAAGGAGAGACAGTTTTTGATGGCCCAGTCAATGAGCGGTTTTTGAAGGTTTATGTTGTTTAATGCTTTCAGGCCTTAGTATTGTAAATATGTTCTTTCATAGTTTTAGCGTAGGCTTAATTAGACTCCATGCCCAATGGAACACTAGGAAATATTGCTAACCTTGTTTTTGTATGAAAGGCAGTGGTCTACAGTTCTTGAAACCTCACAGGGAGGATTTCATCCCCAGAAGGAGGCAGTGTTAGCTCTGTTATGCAACGTTGATATTCTAAGATTAGAAAGGATCATGGCCTGATTGTTATGTCCAAAGAAGGGGTTTCACATTGGTCACTCTTCTCTTCTTTCCTTCTACCCCGCTTACTGTCCTCCATCTCCGTTTCACTATTTTCCTCCTAAGCTCGACAAATAACCCCCTTTGACTTTAGCCCCAAGCGCAAAACCCCAAACCTACCACAAAACCTTACCATATGTCTTAGCACGTTCATAAATTGCTGCGCCGCATTCCCACCATTGATCACCCCGCTGATCCAATGGCTCTCGTAGCATTTGATAAATGCGACCTGCTCTACCACTCCCCACCATCAGATCATCTTCGCCAAGATCTGACGGTCTTCGTTCTCATTGCTTCGGCAACTTAATCGAGAGTTAGCATGCGATGAGAGTGGTTTTTCTCTCTCATCCGTTGCTACGTGTCGATTGTTTAATGGAATCACTCAGCCCCGGGTTTTTACCACTTTATGCTCAAAAGCAGTGTGATAAAAACCATTACTGCCCAACCAATCTGCCCTTGCCCATTAGACTTCCATGCAGCTCTGTAGCTCGATGACCATTCAATCTGTCCACAGAATATCCAACGATCATAACACACCCCCCTCCCACCTCGGCTTATAGCCTCCACCGAGCCATCTCCGCTTTCCATTTCCTCGATCCGACGGCCATTTTTCCTGTTCACCCAAATCATCCACCTGCCCATGCATTCCACGTCCTCTGACATTTTGTTGCCTGAAGAAGGAGATGACTAGCTCCGCCATCATCAGTCACAGTCAGATTCCCAACCACCATATTTAACAGAAAGCATGGCTGAAAGGAGAAAAGGACAAGCACAACTCTGTAACTGAATTTACCAGTCATGGACTCCACTGGTACAAGCACTCCAATAGCCTAAAAGGACAGCACAACACCTGAACAGATCAGACTCACCCACTGAAGCAAGAAAACACGTTTAGAGACTCCATCAGGCAGTTAAATGCAGTTGGTGGTCAATTATGACCCCTCCATACTTGAACGGCCAAGTGCCTTAGTATTGTAAACTTATAAATATCCAAGAGCAAGATGTAATCAAGGTTGGTATCTGATATAAGGTTCAACTTCTAGAGACTATAGACATTTTGTCACTTGCAGCGTGTCTTCTTCGTTTTCAGCTAATACAAGCTTATTTCGTTGTTAACTGCTCACTGTCCATTTTCTTCTTATTCTAAGCTTGTACTTGATATGTTGTATTCTTGAGCTTCTAGTCTTTAGCACTGGATAACTATCATCTTATCTCTGTGTTAAAGTATTGATGGCATCACTAAATAGGTTGCTCAGGTTTCTTTCTATCTAATGCAAGAGAGCTGCCATCCTGTCCTTGCATTAGTAGGTTAGATTTATAGGTTTCTTTATTGGTTGTAGCCGGCCATCACATGGTCGTGTGCATCTGCTGGTGTGGTTAGTATTCTTCGTATTCACCTAACATCTAAAACTGGGAGCATTGGTGGTCTAAAGCCTTGTAGTCTGAGGGTGTTCATGCATGTCTGGAGTGAAACAGAGTGAAAGTGGTTATCAGGCTTGAACCAAACCATCATTCCTTCCATTAAACCTGCAATAATAGTTGAATTTATATGTTACCAGGCATCTCCAAACTACAACCTAGGAGAGTTTCTTGGAATCCTAACAAGTCCTAGATGGTGGTATTCCTGAAGAATTTTGTACCGGTGAAAAGGTAAATTATTCTCACCTTTTGTTTTTTGGATGTGAAGAATTTATGCATATATACGAGTTATTCTTGGTCTTTTTTCTGATTTAGACTTGGAATGTGAACAATTAGATGTGAATAAAAGTTTTCTTCATGGAGAATTGAAGGAAGAAATTTATATGGACAACCAGAAGGATTCAAGTAAAAGGTAAAGAAGATCTTCTCTGCAGATTGAAAAAGAGCCTTTATAGGCTAAAACAGGGACCTTGCCAATGGTACAAAAAAATTGATCTATTTATGTTAGAACATGGCTTCAAAAGACTAGAGGCTGATCATTGTGTCTACATCAACAAGTCTGACAAAGGTATATTATACTACTCTTGTATGTGGATGATATGTTATTTGTTGCACATGATAATAATATGATTAATAAGTTGAAGAAGGACTTGAGAAATAAATTTGCAATGAGAGATCTAGGTCCAGCACAACAAATATTGGGCATGAGGATTATACGTGATAGAACGAATAGAAATTTGTGGCTATCATAAGAAAAATATATTAAAAAGGTGTTATACAAGTTAAATATGAAGGATGCCAAACCAATTGGTACACCCCTAGCATCACACTTCAAACTTAGTGTTTATTTGTTCCCTTATGATGACACAAAGAAGGAGGAAATGAGTAGAATACCTTATGCTTCAACTATTGGTAGCTTGATGTATGCCATGATATGTACTCGTCCAGATATAGCACATTAAGTGGGAGTAGTGAGAAGGTTCCTTGCAAATCCAAACAAACAACATTGGTAAGCAGTAAAGTGGATTTTGAGGTATCTCAAGGGTACTAGTAATTATCATTTATGTTTTGGTAATAGCAATGTTGCTCTTGAAGGTTGCACATATGAACACATGGTTGGAGATGTAGATACTATAAAATGCACCACTATTTATTTATGTACTTTTGCAGGAGAAACAATAGCCTAGATGTCCAGATTGTAGAAAGTAGTGGCCCTCTCCACCACATAGGAAAAATACATCGCTTCCACAGAAGCTTGAAAAGAGATGTTGTGGATGCATTGTTTTTTAGGAGAGTTGGGAATAAAACAAGATAAATATTTGTTTCATTGTGATAGCGAGAGTGTTATTCATTTAACAAAAAACCCAACATATAATTCTAAGACAAAGAACATTGTGTCCGATATCATTGGATCTGTGAAGTGTTAAATGATGGGCTATTACAATTGGAGAAAATACACGCTACAAAAAATTCAAATGATATGTTAACAAATAATTTTCTAAGGGATAAACAAGAACTTTTTATAACCTTGGTTGGAGTAATGAAAACGTGATAAAAATACATCGTGGGAAAGGGTTAGTAGTGAGAAGAGAAAATAATGGAAAAAACATTCACCCAAGCTTCTATTTGGTCTAAGTGGGAGATTGTTAGGTGTGATACCAAATAAATTCAAAGTAGTTATTGCCCATGGTATTTGTTATAGGCCATTTTGTCACATATGGTCAATAGGCCTACAAAAAAGATCATTCACATCCTTTGAACACTTTGTCGTCCTCCCTACATAAAGCCCTAAGCATTATTCTTTCTAATCCCTGAGTTTCTTCCTAAAAGTACCTTATTTGATTCTTTTTAAGGACCAATGCACCCTGGCCCCTCATTGGCTAGTTACGACTACCAATTTTCCCTACTCTGCACATGTGCCGATCACTAGCAAATTACTCAGTATTGGGGGTATGCTAATTCTAGAAATTTGGGAAAACAAAAAAGAAACATGAAGCTTCCTCTTCAAGAAGCTTCTAGGATATGTTGTAACTATTTGCCTCAAATAAAAGTCTCGAATCATATCCTATCCCACCTTAGAGTTTTCATCCCTTATCCCTTGAGCTCATCCTCCCATCAAGAGTGGATATCAAGCCCAAATTGGTAAAAGGATAAGAATTCATGAACTACCTCCTTCACCTATATATTTAATGGCATCCATAGGAAAGGGTTGGATTTTAGAAAGTGAGTCTACCTGTATGCCACTGATGTGAGAGAGATATTTCCATGAATTGGGGTGATTAGAGGTGCGCTTTGTGACAAAGAAAGGACAAGTCAATTTGGAGGAGCTCTTCTACAATATCAACACCTATTTTTGGTTGTAAATCACTCCATTTCTATTAATGCAAAGAGTTCTTTGTTTTCCTATATATGATGTTATGGTTTCATGTATTTCAACACCATGTAAATATATCGAATAAAGTAATTATATGGTGTTACATAGATATTGTAGATCGTTGGCTTGCATTATCTGATTGTGCAGGTTCTAATCAAAGCGATTAGAGTTAGGATTGGAGCATACAAGCTAAGGAAGGAGTGAAGCATACTATAGATTCCAGGGAGGTTTCATCTCATTATCTATTTACTTTAAGGAAAACATTAGTCCCTTTATCTTTTTGTTGTTTTAGGTCAGTCCATCAGGCCTAGGGAAGATAATTCTATCCGCGGTCATAGATTTTGTATAAAAATATTCATAACCCATGGTATTATAATTAAATATTTGTATATATAGGGGCGTGAGTAAAAAAGGAAATGTATGGGTGAGAAAGAATGAAGCAAGTGAAATGTATAAATATTTTCATTATGATAATAAAAATATACTAAACCCTTTCCTCATAGTTTTTCCCCAAAATGGAGTTTTCCACGTAAATCTGGTGTATTGTGTTTGAGTATTTTTTCTAGGTTATTTCTTGCTACCTCTCATGGAAATGGTCATACGTTTGAATGACTTACTTAACGCAGTTGAATCCCAAAATGAAATTTATTATTATTATTATTTTTCTAAATAAATTTTCTTTTGTCTTTTATTAACATCACTAAGCATTTTTCCCATTGTTGGGCATAAGAGCTTTGTTGTTCTCAATAATAGGTCGTTCCATGTCGAATTGGAGCATGCTGGTGAGGCATGTTTTCCACAATTGGAAGAGACATCACTTGATCTTAAAGAGCAAGATGCACAAATCCATCTATAATAGGATATAGATGAAAGGGGTGCAAGACACTACAACGGTGATTTGAGTGAGTAGAAGTAAGAGGAAGGATGAAGCACCATGGGATGGAAGGGGTACAAAATATTAAGGGAGCATTAGTGGATGAACCTTGCAGGGTTTTAGGAAGAAAGATAAGGGAAAGAGAGAGTGAAGCCATACCCTACCTCAAAAGACCTAAAAATAGATAAGGAAATAACCATATCCCCTTCTGTCCTCTCCATGGAGGTCAAGGGGTAGCACTAAAAGAACTAAGAAACAACAAATAGAATGAAAATAGCCTAAATGAATTGCACCATAATTTACTAGGTCGATAACATACAAGCCATTGAGAACCATACATCCAAACAAGAAATCGATAAAAAGTGTTGGATTTTTCTTCTTACATGGACGGTTGGGACATTGTTCATGATGCAAGCCTCCCACCTCCATAAAAGATCAATGCACATGAAAGGGCTTGACTAGAATGAGTCGTTCAATGGTCAAGGAAAATTAACCATTTCCCAATTGGACCTTTGTAATCGTCGATGTAAATCATGCATTAAGCCAAGACTGGAGGAAAGGGCCTCAACTATCTCGTAGGATTTATGACCAATTTATAACCCATTAAACTAGAAGTTTGAGGTGATGTGCATCATAAATAACATGGGGTAGGGTTGGGGGGAGGACAAAGACATGTCGCCATTTCCATTTCCACCCACCTTAATGCCTAGTGGTATGATGATCACATGTCCTAGTCCTATTTTAAACACCCCATATTTTTTTATTTATTTTTATCTTAGTTCTAATTTTTTCATCTAATTATTATCTCTTTATAATAAATATTGTTAATTTCATGACAACAATAAATTTCACTTTCAACACTTATAAAGTAATACCTTTGCATTGAAATATGTGATATTCAATTATCTAAAACATCTTTAAGCTCTAGACATTATATATTTTCTATTAAATA